>CAIGQQ010026963.1:10452432-10495062 GCA_903798035.1 Danio albolineatus | reverse complement strand
TATTATTATTATTATTATTATTATTATTATTATTATTATTATTATTAATGGTGTTGAAACAATTCAACAACAGTCAAAACAATTATTTGGTCTGTTTAATAGTGAAAACACATTTTAATAATCATTTTAGACAATGTTTTATTAATCAAACTATTGTTTCCATGATAACAAATGATAGTTTCTAAATCTTTGAATAGAATCTTTCTAAAATACTTTTCAAGCGACCTACACTGAGTCATAATGTCCTGTGCCAGGTAGGCCTACAGTTATTAGGAAACTAGTTTGAGTCAGAATAAACCTTCAGAGTGTAAGCTCAGAAGAAAGCTCAGCTTTAGTCTGCAGGTCTTCAGACCACCCACAGTCTGATTAACAGTCAGACTATGCAATTTTACCTAAATCTAAACACACAGTCCTGCTGGGTGATTTAAGGTCAGAGAGTTTGGTTGGCGAGGGTGGATGACTTTACCGTGAGCAGCAGTTGATCGCAGAATTGTGATAGAGGTGCGGCACCTGCTGGACAATACATGCAAGTACAATCACGTGTGATTATTATTCCCCTCAATGTCAGTGAAAAAATAAACTGAAGTCATCTAATTACAATGCCTACTTTGTTTTAATTACGTTTACGATTAAAAATATGTATAACATGCATTCACATTTAAAATATTGTTTTATAAAAACAATAATTATAAACAACAACAACAGCAATAATAATATTAATGATAATTATTATAATTATAACTATTATTAGGCAGTATTTTCATATGTTTAGTTGTATATTAAGTTATATTTGTGCATCCCGATATGAGGGATTTATTTATTTTTTAAATATAAATATGTTTTATATATTAAATATATTATAGATTTTATAATATAATTATAAAAATAATATATTATTTTTTTTCTTATTTAAGACATCCAGAACAATTTTGTAACAATTTTACGTAAAATTATATTATATTATATTATATTATATTATATTATATTATATTATATTATATTATATTATATTATATTATGGGGGGCCGAGTGGTTAGCACGTTCGCCTCACAGCAAGAAGGTCGCTGGTTCGATCCCCGGCTGGGCCAGTTGGCATTTCTGTGTGGAGTTTGCATGTTCTCCCCGTGGTTGCGTGGGTTTCCTCCGGGTGCTCCGGTTTCCCCCACAAGTCCAAAGACATGCGGTACAGGTGAATTGGGTAAGCTAAATTGTCCATAGTGTATGAGTGTGAATGAGAATGTATGGATGTGTTTCCCAGAGATGGGTTGTGGCTGGAAGGGCATCCGCTGCGTAAAACAAATGCCGGATAAGTTGGCGGTTCTTTCCGCTGTGGCGACCCCGGATTAATAAAGGGACTAAGCCGAAAAGAAAATGAATGAATGAATGAATATTATATTATGGCGCCACGGTGGCCTAGTGGTTGGCAGTGGTTCGCCTCACAGCAAGAAGGTCGCTGGTTTGATCCCCGGCTGGGCCAGTTGGCATTTCTGTGTGGAGTTTGCATGTTCTCCCCGTGGTTGCGTGGGTTTCCTCCGGGTGCTCCGGTTTCCGCCACAGTCCAAAAACATGCGGTACAGGTGAATTGGGTAAGCTAAATTGTCCGTAGTGTATGTGTGTGAATGTGAATGTATGGATGTGTTTCCCAGAGATGGGTTGCGGCTGGAAGGGCATCTGCTGCGTAAAACAAATGCTGCATAAGTTGGTGGTTCATTCCGCTGTGGCGACCCCGGATTAATAAAGGATTAATAAAATATTATATTATATTATATTATATTATATTATATTATATTATATTATATTATATTATATTATATTATATTATATGGGTTCATATCAGTCCCAGGACCCAGCTAAATTCCTCATTCCTCATTCTTTCATTCCTAATATAGAATTGATATGTTCTTGATTTATTCATATTTCAAATCTATAACAGGGCGCCACGGTGGCGTAGTGAGTAGCACGTTCGCCTCACAGGTGAATTTGGTAAGCTAAAATTGTCCATAGTGTATGTGTGTGAATGAGAATGTATGAATGTGTTTCCCAGAGATGGGTTGTGGCTGGAAGGGCATCCGCTGCGTAAAACAAATGCTGGATAAGTTGGCGGTTCAATCCGCTGTGGCGACCCCGAATTAATAAAGGGACTAAGCCGAAAAGAAAATGAATGAATGAAATCTATAACAAACTTAAAATAGATCCCACTTTTTTAATTTAAGAAAACGTTATAATCATTTTTAGATAAAAGTAAGTCAGAGTACTTACCATCCTAGTTAGGGACAAAAAAAGCACTCAAAATCACTTTATTTTTATTTAGTACTGCTAAAATGCTCTTTAAAGGCTACAGCAACGCGCTTACGTCATTTTAGTGCGACAGCAGCAACAGTGGATGGCGCCATCCTCACAACGTGCGCGCAGTGTTTAGATCCTCCAGCCAACTGTTTTGATCTCACCCGGCGTTGACAGATTTGCGGAAGGTATGTCAGCAAGAACTTTAACTTTACAGAATGTTTTGTTGTCTTAAAACATCTTCATCCGAAGTAGTCCGTGATGTTAAGTACTTCACTTTGCTCAGTAGGCCAACATGCGTGACATTAGAGTATTTTAGCCACCCAGCTACATTCTGCAGGAGTCTCTGCTTTTGTTTCATTGTTTTCTCATAGTTCATAACTCTGGATCAAACCATTTTCCGATAGAGCGATCAAAGTGATGCGGTTTATGTAGGCTTTATATTAAAGGATATAAAGCAGACACTTTTGCCATTATGAATATACAAATTACACTACATTTCATGTGTCGTAATTTGTTGTTACTTTAACTATTGGACAATATGTTATCTGATGGATTTGCCTGAGATGGTCTGAGAGAGTTTCACATAACAAACTGGCTCAAAAGAAGCTTTATGATGGTCGAAATTATCATGCTTCTGCTGTTATGAATGATACTGAACTCATATTGTCATGCATCATTCCAGATCTGTCGACTAGTGCTATCTGTACTATAAATTTGTTATTGATGCTTCATGGTTAGTAATTTTTTAGTATACTACACCGAATGTTTTGATTTGTGTTTTTTCAGAACAGCTCGTTTGGGTGATCAAAGACTTTTATGGCTGTTATGTTGCAAGTAGTTACTTATACATTTAAAAAAATGTATCTGCAATTGCATATCTGTGTCTCCTGTCGTTTCTATCTATCTATCTATCTATCTATCTATCTATCTATCTATCTATCTATCTATCTATCTATCTATCTATCTATCTATCTATCTATCTTACCACTGTGAACAAGGCTTATTTAATCAATATCAAACTCTGCTAACATCATTGCTAGTAGACATGGGCTGGTATAAGATTCTGATGGCATAATAACCTTGGATAAAAATATCACGGTTTCACGGTATAGTGATAACTGCTCTAAAATATATTATTTTTAAATGTCTGGGTAATTTTTTTTTTTTTTACCCTTTGAACACAATATATTTTATTTTGAGAAAGATTAAAAATATATTGGAAAGGTAAGCATGTCAGGCTGAATAATTAAAAAATAAATCATTGACTTCTGCTTTTTCTCATTAGTTTCAAAAACAATAATCTCTTCACAATTTAAAATGGCATCTTTGGAAATCTTTTTTTGCTGGAGATACTGGTGTCATAAAAAACAAGCCAAAAAATATACTGTTGGAATGGTATAAAATTTTGGCAAAAACCTTGACTTTTTTTTTAAACCATCGTATACCTTGAAAACGACTATCACCTTATGCTTAATTCTTAGTAGAATTTGTTTTAAAAATATTGTAAAGTGTTTTTTGTTTTTAGAATAATGCTTGGATTTTTATTATTTTTTTAAGGCCTCTTATAGACAGCAAGGCAGAATTTATTTAAAAAATTATACTAAATGCTCAGCTGTAATAATTAGAAATGTTATTATAGTTTTAACAATCGAGTTGATTCCTTCTTCCTTAATAAATCAAACTATTCGTTTCTTCAATAAAAACTCACCCCTAAACTTTTAAAAGTGAATTAATTAGGTTTGATGGAGCATAACATAGACATATACACAAAATAATTAATCACTTTGAGGCACTTTGTAAAAATCTACAAATGTAAGCTTTTCTGAAGACTGTTTTTGTTTTAAAATCAGGCCTACTAGATTGAGGTAAATTTGGGCTTGTCGACCAGTAACATGGTCCCTGTTTTGTGTACCATGCTACTTAATTGGTCTGAAATCGCATGTAAATATGACTTTGAAACAACATTAGCACTATTTTTTGGACCCTGAACAGTGTTGCACTTTGATAGACATTGACTGCTAATATGATTTTTCCTATTTAGAATTTGCAAACAATACTTTTCTGAGGTTATAATATTGAGAAAGTCTAAATGTGCGCATATAAAACCAACTGTACCCCAGGACCTATTAGTAACAGTTAAGTGCTATATAAAAAAAGATTATTTCAATACAATATTTTTAAGCTGAAGGATTTATTTGTGTTGTATATAGATGAGTCCCTCTTGAACATTTTTGTTTTTAAGTCATTCATTTGTATGATGGGTAATAAAATGTGTTAAAACCCAGTTAAGTTTTTAGAAACTACAACAAGATGCAATGAGCTTGAGCTCGTTCACATAGAAAAAATCTCACCCCATGTGTATGTTAAAGAGTAGCACTTAAGGTCTCTCAAAAGGTATAAATAAGTTATAACATTAGAAAGTATGTGACTAAAATACGACATTAACACTTAAGTCAGATTTATTTTAAAATGTTTTATCAGAAAAGCTTTTTTGTTGTTGGAATAAGTAAACTATCTACAATAGGAATAGGGCTGTGTGATTTAAAGGGATAGTTCACCCAAAAAAGAAAGTGACTCCCTGTTTACTCTCCCTCAAGTTATTAGCTAAAAGTCCGGATCTGATCAGATGAATGGATTAAAAAAAATAACTCAGCTGTTCAACTCCACAGAGCTTTGTAAAATGAGTGTTCTATTAAATGTCTGTCAACGGAGAAACAAGTCCAGCAGGATCTGACCAACTGAGCCTTGACCTGAAGTCATGTTTGTCTTATATGTGGCATTGTATGTGTGACATACATAGGCTACTTCTGGTCACAGCTTAAATTTCAAGTTTTAAAGGCCAGGGAAGTATGTCACAAAACATCAAATCTAGGCTATATGACATTCTGATCCCAGATTGCACTTTTTAATTTTTTTGGTGATGGAAAAAACAAAACAAAACAATTGTTTTGAGTTTTTTGCAGTTTCGAACCTTAAATGCATGTTATAATTGCACGTTTACTACTTGATCTAACAAATGAAACATTTAACACAGTTGTTGGTTCTTATAACTTATTTATCTGAAATGTATAAATAAATTGCTAAACTGGTTATCCATACAGCAGCTTTTCTCAATCCCAGTCCTCACGCCCCACAGCACTTCACATTTTATATGCATTTCTTTTCACTTAAGTCATTTGTTTGATTCAACTATAAAAGCCCTGTTTACGTCTTTGGGGGAATGGGTATTTCTGATTTCTTGTGACTTAAAATTATATATTTTTTCAAAATTTGCAACAATATTAGCTGTTAAAAATATACTTCTGAAAGTATATCTTCATTTCTTTTTCCTTTGTTTACATCTTAACACTGTAGTCTACTGCCAGTGGTGGCAGAAGTACACACTAGGGCTGTGCAACATGCACAAAATAATCATGTTGCAATTTTTAAAAAAAATTATTTAATTAAATAATTTATTTTTGAACGAATATTGCGATTGCGATTTTTATTTTAGATTTTGGCCTTTTTTTTCTTTTTCAAACAAGCTACTTACATTCTAAATGTATTCAGTGCACAAGAAGTACATAAAACATTTCACGATGAAATAACATAGAATTAAGTTTAATAAATAAAACTGTAGTAAAATAGTTAACTTTAAAACAGACAACATAAAATAAAAGATTAACTAACCTAAATTCTAGTTAAAAACATTCTGTACACAGTAGTACTAACTGCTTGATATACAAAACTGTAATAAATTGTCTTAAAAACAGACATGAAACAATAAACATTAACTATCCTCAATTCCAGTCCTAACAATAAATAAAAAAAACTTAGATCAAAACCACATATTCGGTTCTTCCGCTCAACTTCTTCATTCGCGGAGTAAGCTCTGATTGGTTAACATCTTTCTCCCGCTCAGCTTAGCTGTAATTGCCAGGTGTGCTCTGTCAGCTCTGATTGGTATTATATCAAAATCATGCACACAATAACGTATTCTGAATAAAAATCGAAATAAATTAATTAGAAATTGCATGTGCTTAAATCGCGTTAATTAATTGCACAGCATTAGTACACACATCCTTTACTCAAGAAGAAGTACAGATACTCATGTTTAAAATGACTCTGGTAAAAGTTGTACGCAAGTAAAGAAATACGGCCTGAAATATGTACTTAAGTAAGAAGCATTATACTTCTTGTTTGTTTTATGGTGGTAACTTCACCGCACATCATGTATACATACAAAATAACTTGCGTTTTTAATTTTTTCAGCAGCCAATTAGCCAAGCAACATTGTGCTACTATAAGCACAATAAGATTCTGACGGTATGATAACCTTGGATAAAATATCACAGTTTGACAGTGTAGTGATTACTGCTACACTCTAAGCCTGGATAAGTTGAGTTTACTTAAAAAATTTGAGGAAACTGGTTGCCCTAAAATTTTTAAGTAATGGATACTTAAAAAAATTTGAGTAAGCTCTACTTAAAAGATAAGAGTTGTTCTAATATGTATTATAAGTTGAATATACTTAATGCTTTTAATTAGTGTCAATTTACTCCACTTATCTTTTTAAGTGCAATAAAATACACACAAAAGTAATACACAGGGTTGTTTTTATTTAAACCTTATTTCAAAATACAACAAAACAATGCAAATGCTGTGCAATACAACTTAAAAATCAGTTTGCCTACTTTACTCTTAAGTGCATCTACTCAAACAAGAGGTAATAACATTGACCCCAGCTTTAAATGCTCACAAAATGTGTTGTTAATACTCCCAAGAACATGAAAGCTTGTTTTAACCCAACCAAAAATATGGAAATTTACTCACCCTCAAGTTAAGTGGTTATTCAAAATATCTTTATGTTCAACTGAAGGATGAAACTCAAACATGTTTAGAACAAGTGAAGGGTGAGTAAAAGATGACAATTTCAATTTTAGTGTGAACTATCCTTTTAAACACATAAACATACAGTAGAACACAATGTATACTGCTTACATACAAGTGAATGTACTGAACAAACTGTAATTTTGGGTCTTTTTTCACAATACAATGAGAAATAATTAATAATTACAATTATTATGAAGATCTGTAACTGTTAGCTGACCTTTACACTGTAACAGCAGGATGAGACTTTGTCTAATTTAAGAGCAGGGGATAAATGGGTCCGAGAAGACAACAGAAGGCTCGAGGCAGGTCTGTATGAATGATGAAAGATGATGAACACTCTGGATGGGTTAAGCTGTGGACTTTTTTCACTGATGCAGATGATTCCTGTGGAAACTTGATAGTATGGGTCCTCGTGAAAGACATCCTATTAAAAGAAAAAAGAATGCAAATATGATGATACTAGTTAAATAACTAGTTAAAAAGACAGAATAAAAGAGATGATGAAAATAGGCAATATGTAGACTCATGTAGACAAAAAAAAAACCCACCTTTGTCTGACGTAAGAGCTCAGCCAAAAGCTGACCAGCAACATGGTTCCTTTTCCTGAAGATGCTCATCAAATTTGGAGAGTAATTTTAAGACCCTTATGGAAGCTCTCTGTGAGATTTTTGCCCACCACTTGATTGAAGTTGAAATAAACCTAAAATATAAAACAAGTGAAAAACAAAACTGTTATGTTCCTTGTGTATTTTAGCCCAGTGTGCTTTGAAAGTTACAATCTTGTTAAGAGCACATGACTTTATGATTTACTTTTACAGAACAATACCCTAGCAAAGCCACATGATATACTGCTAAACATAACTGGTGCATCTGCATTTGTCAGTTGAGCAAGATTGGTGTGAATATAAAAGTGCTCTTTTAAGGCAATAAATTATTATTATTTTTAAATCAGAAACAATTCCTGTTGCAAACAAGGAAACAGAACAATTCTGGCATATAGTTTCCATTTGTCAGTCTATAATCCTTTATTCACAGTTAAAAATACAATACTTACGTTGCCAATGCAAAACTTTGTTAGAATGCATCTACTTATAATTGCATTAACCGTTCATTCAGCTTGTTCTATTCAAACAATGGCTGCAATAAAATTAAACAAATTTAAAAGTTTGTTCAATTTCACTCACCAAACTAAATTATGATTGTCCTTACGTCCTTTCTGCTCCTCTGAAACCACAGCATACTGTATGTGACCAACCTGAAATGTGTTGAACAGGACAGTGTTTACCCTAAACCAGTGGCAATACTGTATTAAAAGCTTTAAATAACATGGACTGTTTAAAGTATGCTCTATGACCGCAAATAATCAGCTCGGGGAAAAAAGGCGATAATACACAGCTGAAAATGCGCAGTGTAATCGCCTCTCGAGAATTCAGACTTGGCGCCGTTTCCATGTCAACCATGCAAACAAATGAAACCGCACCAACTTTGAATTTGTGTCGTGTGAAAACAAACGCTTGTTGTAAAGTGAAAGTGCCACGACTCTATTAAAGCATGTTTTTTTGCGCAGTAAATCTTCCGCGGAACACGCTTCACAAACATATTTAAGAGGGATCGTGTCCACCACTCAGAAGTGAAAATCTTGCAGGTTAACTAGCGAGCTCACATGCCAAATATACACGGCAAGGGTTTAAACAGGACCCGCGCATTTACAGCGAAACATACTTAAAACAGTGTTTTCCGGTATTCACAAACAGTCAGAAGTGAAAACTGGATAAAATGTTTACATTCTACTCACCAGAAGTCTGATATCACCTGCTTGCTGCAACCGCAACAAAATGGCGTTGCTTGACTTGACCAGTAAGTCAGGTTGGGGGCGGGGCGTGATCAGTCAAAAACTTTTAAAACATTAGTCTATTGTACTCAAAGTTATACATACAATAAACTTTATCTACAAAAAAAGTAGAATTCACTTAAAATGTTATAGTAATGAACCAAATATTAAACCATTTAAGTACTTTGCACTTAAACTGCATTATTAGACATGAAATCCGGGCTAACAGTGTATAAAATATATTCTATGTCTGTTTAAAAAAACAAAAACTTTGAACACAATATATTTTATTTTGAGAAACATTTCAAATATTTTGGAGCATTAAACATGTCAGGCTGAATAATGAAAATAAATCATTGACTTCTGCTGTCTTCATTTGTTACAAAAACACAGATTCCTTTACGATTTACAATGGCATCTTTGGATATCTTTTCTGCTGGAGATACTGATTCCTAAAAAACAAACAAAAAATGTAAATAATGATTGTACACATACTTTAGGAACGGTATAGCAGAACATTTTGGTGGTTTTAAAACCTTGACTTTTCCAAACTGCGTATACGTTGAAAGGATGACTTTTCTACAATATTGTCCAACAACACTGCTCAAAACAACTGCTGCCATACTGGTTTATATACTTTAAAACATATATCTGTTGGCTATATATTTTTATAATTAAATGTCCTAAATTGAACACTTCATTTTCTCCAAAACATATTTCATTTTTTTTCTTTTGATAAAATAATAATAAAAAACTGATATATTTGACCACAAAAAATTTCTATTATGATAAAGCTGCTTCATTTTCTGCAAACAGCAACACTCTTGCAGCTCATATGATTTCACTATTTGTTTTGTTTGCTTTCAGAGTATTGTGGATTTTTTATTTAATGGATAAAGTTATTAGTGTTGTTAATAGATTTTTGCATCTTTTTTCTTGTGATAAGTTCCTTTCCCTGAGCATTATAATTTTATTTCTAAATCACCAAGTATAAATACTTTTGATGTTCTAAAATATTTATCTAACAAATTTAAACAAGACTACAGTGTATATAATATACATGTTAACTATGAAACAGTACAAATTCTGTACTATGAAATATGAACTCATTGGAAACAAAGGACATAAATCTCAATGCATAAAGTATTAAAGTATTTTAGTTGCTTTAGTACTAACTGTACAAACATTGACAAAAAAAGCATATGATTGTTAAAAACATTTGGCTAAATATTTAAGTTTTTTTTTTTTTTTGCTGTGTTATATTGAAAGATCAGAGTCGGCCTACAGTTCTCCATGTTTGAAAGTGGACAAAAGACTTTTTAATACCATTTAGGTGCCATATTTGAACAGGAAACACATCTTGGACCAAAATGTATGTTTACATCACTGACTCCCTCTGTCTCATCCATGTTCGTTTTTCTTGCCATTAATATGGTAAGCTTAATAAACAAATCTACTTACAGTTAGATGTTGAAAAAGCCACACACTGCAGCGCGCAATGTCGATAAATATATTGATTGAATCATAAAGGCGTTCGGATTGTGCACTGACAAATAATAGATAAAAAGAAAAGTCATGAGTCCGATTTAAAAATGTAGGGAGTAGAAAGTTGTAAAAATACAAGGAATAAAATTAAAAAGTTGTTAGAAAAATAAATAGTGGAGTGAAGTTATACCAGAAAAATCTACTTGGGTACAATAACGAAGTATTTGTACTTTACTTCCCATCTCTGTCTATAATATTTGACACCTGAAGGATTTTAAGTGATCATCATAAACGAAACCTTTTAAAAATTGTTTTAACGGTAGCATTCGAAGATTTATGCATAAATATATTTATCAAATATGATGTGTTGATGAAGTGCCCGAAAAGTGGATTTACAGGATATTCCACCATAATTTTGGTTTTATTCAAATGGCATTAGTGTATCCTGTTTGAATTTATGTTGTATTTATTAAAAGTTATATATGTCAGATGTTATGCTAGTTCTTGAAAGCTAGTTTGTTATAGAGCATTGAAGGAGAAGGGAGTAGGGAGCAATGCAAACTATAGAGACCTGCCACTTGGAACACAGTTCATGCATGGAACTCTTAAAGTTTTTTAGATCAGGTGTGTAAACTAAGAGAGACATGCAAAATGAGCAAAGCAGGAGTGTGCAAGGACCAGGATTGAGAAACGCTGTCCATAGTAACAGTCCGTAACTGTAAAGCAGTGTAATGCATGACACCGTGGAGCACAGAATTTACCTTACACTGAATAATGATAACATTACTTTGAATTATAAATTTGTTACTTTAGCTTTGTTAAATTGCCAGATTTTAAATGATGAGCTTGAATGGTGAAGTTACTTTTTTATTTTTTAAATAAATAAATGTATAAAAGTGCAGTTTACTGTGGTTTTATAATTATTTCAGTGACTAACAAAAGATCACTGGTTATTTCAGAAAAACAATAAGACTTAGTCCCAGTGATGGGTTGCAGCCTGAAGGGCATCTGCTGCATAAAACGTATGGATAAGTTGGCGGTTCATTCTTCTGTGGCGACGCCAGATTAATAAATAGCCGAAAATAAAATGAATGAATGAAAAAGACTCATTTTAATAAAACACAACCAAACTTTAAACATGCCAAGGAATTGTATTTTTATGTAAAAATAATCTATTTTTAATATTAATATTAAAAGTCTGCTTTAGTACACTGATGAAACACTTTTTAAATATTTTCATCCCTTTAAATATTTTCAAAATAATAAAAACTCGCATTTATATGTATTTTTGTCAATTTTGTGGACATCAAATGGGAACTGATTGTTTTTGTCCCATATATGAAAAGTCAGGTTAATACATTTGCACAAAGCCTTTTTAATATGTCGAAGTCATATGTGATTATATGCTCTAAAGATCAAGTCTTTAGACACAGGATTGCCTGAAGTAACCTATCGCAGCTGTCACCTTCCGCATGAAACATCTTTGTACATGCTTGCAGTGTAGTTGCACTTATCGCTCTAATAACGATGAGTTTGTTCTTCAAGCATTGCTCACAACTATCTGTCTGCAGCGCTGGAAACAAGTTCCTTTGAGCTCATAATTGGAAATGCACAGCATCTGTGCTTTGTTTATCAGCGAATAAAATTAAAAAGCGGACTCATTTTTGTCACAGCATGGATGCCATTTCAGTGGCAACTTTCTGTTTGTCCATGAGATGGAAACCTCTGAAGCCATCTGCTGCACAAGTCCTGTTTTTGGCATTATTCAGGACAGGTCTCTGGAAAAAAAAAGAAAAATAATCATTGGGATTTAATGCTTTCCAGCAATAGGGGGCGTATTTGGACAGCATAGTGTCTTAGATTGGCGGTGTTTTTTCTAGAATAACTAAAACAAGCTTGGGTTTATGGAGCAGATTTCACCAAGAGCTCATCAGTTCAGATGGAACAACAGTTTTAGGAAGATGATCTTCATTTTTGTATTATCAGAACACTCCAATGTTGTCTTTGTATACTGTTTTTAATGTAGTTCAAACATGAACACTGAATATTGTGATTGTGAATTCTGCTTATTTTAGTAAGTCACAGTTGTATTGTTATGTAGTTGGCCTTTTATTTATATGTGTATAAATAATTATATGTTTATAAAATTATATGTGTGTAAAAGTGTGCTTAGTGATTTATACATTCCTGTACTATTTCTGTGGTTGTTGCTAATTATAAAAGTTGTAAAAAAAATGTAATGGCACTTTTGTTTGTTAATTTGATTAAGCAAACTAAAGATATAAAAGTAATATTTTACATACCAAAATTCAAACACTTTCGTTTGGAAGAACCTATTGCTTTTATTTAGCAAGGATGCATTCATTTGATGGACAGTAGATATTTATAGCGTTTCAAAATTCAATTGCAAATGAATGCTGCTTTTTAGAGCTTTGATTTAATCAAAGAGTCTTAGGGAAAACGCCAGTTTTCAAATAAATATGAAGGAAATATTAAGCATGTATAACCAATGTTAATGTTGATTTGTGAATAATGGATGTTTCTTGAGCACTCAGTTAGCATCATTTAAGTGATTTTAATTCTGATTGATGCTGAAAACTCAGCTTGGTAATAACACATGACTTAAAATATACTTGTAGAAACTTAATAACAATTTGCAGTATACTTTTTACAAGGTAAATGTAGCTTTGGTGAGCATAAAAGACTTATTTCAAAAATATACATAAAAAAATATTTGACCTGAACATTTTTATGTTATGCTGGAAAAAATAAAACTATTAATTAATGTGTGTTCATAATAAAATAATGGACCTGTATGTATTTGTATGCCGTTAAGATTGGCTTTGTTTAGTTATTTATTCAGTTATAGTTATTGTGTAGTGGAAAGTAACTAGTAGGCATCGGCCGGTATAAGATTCTGACGGTATGATAACCTTGGATAAAAATATCATGGTTTCACGGTATGACGGTATTGTGTTTACTGCTCTAAAATATATTATTTTTAAATGTCTGGCTAAAAAAACAACCTTTTCTCCCTTTGAACACAATATATTTTATTTTGGGGAACATTTAAAGTATTTTGGGGCAGTAAACATGTGAGGCTATATAATTCAAGTGAATCATTGACTTCTGCGGTCTTCATTTGTTTCAAAAGCACACATTACTTTACAATTTACACCTAAAAAACAAACAAAAAAATGTAAATTAAAAAAAATCTTACTCATACCTTAGGAACGGTATAGCAGAAAATTTTGGTGGTATGATAACCTTGACCTTTCCATACCGCGGTATACCTTGAAAACGGTTATCATCCCATACCTAGTAACTAGTGGGCTATTCCAAATGTTTCATAGAAGCAAACATGTCTAGCAGGTAGCAATGCTAGCTGTGATTTTTCCAAGCTTCTAATCTAATAGGTTGATAAATGAGCCGTATCTTGTGCTCTGTTTGTGTGTGCAGCTTTACCTGATGGACATCCAGAGCGCCAGTTCAGTGGTGCTGCAGGCTTTGACCCAGGCCACCAGTCAGGACACAGCTGTGCTGAAGCCTGCAGAGGAGCAGCTCCGCCAATGGGAGACGCAGCCTGGATTCTACTCAGTGCTGCTGGTGAGAATCTGCACCACACAACCTCAACACCAGCCGTTTACCATAAAACAGAGGGAATGTGTAGTGCCACTCGCTAATATTGACACCCTAGTTAAACATGAGCAAAGAAGTCGGTGGAAAAAAAGCATTAGTTGGATTTATCATTTTATGTTAATGCACATTTTGAAGTATCTCAGTCATGAGAAACAAGTGATGGGAATTTTTATTAAAAACCCCTTAGTTTCCAAAAAAAAAAAAAAAAAAAATTAAAAATAATTAAGGTGGTTTTGGACAGTGTTGGGGTAGTGCATTAGTAACATGAGTTGCTTAATAATATTATTTTTCTAAGTAACGAGTAAAGTAATGCATTGCTTAAAAAAAAGAAGTAATAATATTTGAGTTACTTGAAAAAAAATGTAACGCAAATTTTTTAGTTTAATTAATTAGCTTTTAAAAAGGAAATTGCTGTATTAAAATTAACAAAATGACTTTGCATCCAGCACTCAATGAGAGATTGCACTCCCTGCGGGAACAGACAGAAAGAAGAAAGAAGTAAATCAAGGCGTAGGTATTACAGTGTGTTGTTAATTGCAGAGCTACTCTGTTAAAGAAATATAAGAAAAAAAACCCCCAGCAAGTTCTGAAAGAGATCAAGCCTCAGTCAGGTAAGAAAAAGTAACACAGAAGTAACTCAAAAGTAACATAACACTAAAAGTAACTGCAACTCGTTACTTTTTTGGGCGAGTAACTCAATATTCTAATGCATTAATTCCAAAAGTAACTTTCCTCAACACTGGTTTTGGGTTTGCGAATGAAATAACGGGAGAGGAAAATTTGCAGAATACACTCTGATGTAGGGCTGTGCAATATAGACAAAATAATCATATTGCGATTATTGGAACGAATATTGCGAATGCTATTTTGGCAACTGTTTTTGCTTTTTCAAACAAGCTACATACATGCATTCTAAATGTATTCAGTGCATAAGAAGTGCAAAACAAAACAAAACATTTCACAATTAAATAACATAGTATTAAGTTTAATAAATAAAACTAGTTAAATTGTCTTTAAAACAGACAACATAAAACAAATTAAGATTAACTAACCTCAACTGTAGTAAAAATCATACTGTAAGCAGTAGTACTAACTGCTTGATAAACAGAACTGTAATTATTTGTCTTAAAAACAGACAACATGAAAAAAGTTGTCTAAAAGATTAACTAAATTAACTGAAAAGATGAACTAACCTCATATCCAGTCATAACAATAAATAAAAACTAACGTAAATCAAAATCTTCTATCTGGTTCTCTCGCTCAACTTCGTTGTGCACAGAGTGAGCTCTGATTGGTTAACATCTTTCTCCCGCTCAGCTTAGCTGTAATTGCCCGGTGTGCTGCGTCAGCTCTGATTAGTTAACATATTAAAATAATGTGCACAAGAACATGAACAAAAATATAAATAAATTAATAGATAAAATTGCAGCATTTGCGGTTTAGAAATCGCATGTGCTTAAATCATGAATATATATATTTTTTTTTGCGATTGCGATTAATTGCACATCCCTACTCTGATGTAGCTAATATTATACCCACATGGCTCCATTATGCTCTCCTTGTTTTTTTAAAATATATTTTTAGGGGCTTTTCAACTTTATCATGATAGGACAATGGAGGTTACAGACAAAATAGCATAAGGAGCAGAGATAGAGGTAAAAGATCGGCAAAGGACCTCGAGTCTGAAAACGAACGCAGATTGCCGTTAGAACCTTTGTGATATGTGTTCGCGCACTTAACCACTATATACTGTTGATTATTAGGTTACAATACTCCAATCAGCCTCTCTAATAATGTTTCTAAAAAAGCTGTCCTTTTTGCGTACTTTGAAAAGATTCCTTTCACGTTCAGATGGAAACTTGGGTATTGACTGGGTTGCTAGGTTACCAATACCATTGTCAGCCGCTCTAATAACTTGATCAACCACAACCAATTGCAAACACAGCAGCTTTATTGAAATGCATACATCTTTGTTAAATATGCCTCGTTGAATTCATTTGAGTGTATTTGGGAAGTATATTACCATTGATATTTCACATTTTTTACTTTAAACTGGTTGACGAGAAACAGGACATTGTTCAGTCATTCAATTCAATTCACCTTCATTGTAAATTATAACATAAATGTAAATTATGTCAAAGCAGCTTCACATAGAAAATTATAGTAAATTGAAACAGTGTCAGTCCATTTTTCAGCATTTCAGTTCAGTTCCGAGTTATTTAATATTTACTAGAGTCCAAACACTGAAGCACAGCTCTACAGGTCACAAACCATGCAAGCCAGTGGCGACAGAGGCAAGGTAAAAACTTCACCATTTGACGAATCATGCTCTTCTCTATCACATGGTAGTAAATATGAGAAACAGATTGTCCAAACTCACTCATGTCATTCATCACAATGGGTAAAAACAAAGAGCACAGCTTTGATTTGTGGAAAAATGTTGTTGAGGTGAACAAATTGGTAAGTGGCTGATATGCTGATAATGCTTATTGCATGCACCATCAGCATTTATCTAAAACACACTTTTAGGCAGGTGGTTTGAGTGGCTGAAAAAACAGAATTTAATTGGGTCTAGGCATGGGTAAATTATTGACTTCTGGTGTCTTCTTGATTTCTTTACAATTTACACCTAAAAAACAAACAAAAAAATGTAAATAAAAAATCTTACACATACCTTAGGAACAGCATAGCAGAAAATTTGGGCGGGATGAAAACCTTGACTATTCTAAACCGCGGTTTACCTTGAAAACGGTTATTGTCCCATGCCTAGTTGGGTCTATATGTTAGAAAGCCTTCAGAATAAACTAAACCACCACAAACTATTTGAAAAGGAAGATCAAGAAAAAAGCCTGTTCTATCATCCAAATGAACGCTAATGTAATTTTTGTTAATATTTTGAGCAAATAATCAAGAGGTTAATATAATATTTTATTTAATAGAAAGTTTTTTCCAACAGCTGCCTTGGCTTATATTTTACAAGGGCGCCAATAATAATGGTGGGCATTGAAGTTAGCAATTTTTAAGATTTAACTTTTTCATTTCCATGAGTACATGTAAACTGGGTCATTTGGGATGGCCAAATTATTTTGTAAAATAATTTTACATCAGCAAATTTGCCGGATTATTGTAAAATTCAACTGACGAGCTGTTATAGATCTACGTATATCAAATTTAAATGCCATTTTTAGAATAAATTATGTTTAGCCTTTTACTCTTTTATTAAATACATGATGTGGACATGTTTTTGTACTTATGCCAGACTTGCCATTTTGTTTCTTTTGAATAACCTTACCTGTTGGTTTGCGTCCAAGAATGGTCTGGAAAAATATTGAAATCATTTTATTTAAGCCACTAAATTGATTGATTTCGGTCATATCGCTTACTTCCAGGGCTAGACACCATAAGAGCCTGCATAACAATGACTTTTCCCTGTGAGAGATTGAATAATGGTCTTAGCTTGAGAACAGACCACCATTACAATAAAGTCTGATCCATTTCATCCATCTTCAGTTTCAACCCTTCTGGACTTTTCCACTGAGAACAGAACAGTAATGGGGTCATTATGTAGTAACTTTTGAACTTCATTAAAAAGTGCATGGGCCGGATTTGCTTACAGCCTGAGTCAGCGCAAAATCCCTTACTAAAACCTCAAGTTAAAATAAATAAAAAGACAGATACTTTTATTTATCCACCAGACCTTATTGTTATGCATTTATAATACTTATACGTGTTCGTGTGCGCGTGATTTTTGTTTTTGGCTTTGTTAGAAACCGCTTTTGCTGGTGAATATAGTGTCTAAAGTTTAGCTCACTTAACACCAACTTCTTGTTGGTGAACTTCTGTTGAAAACAATATCACATTTGGGTCAACATTCATATTTTATTAAAAAACCCTCAATATATATTTTAAGTCATATTAAAGTCATTCTAACTGCATTTAGTTATTGTGTAACTGCAAGTTATTAAGTGACATACTCCATAATTGGAAAATTCCATGAAAAAACTTAATGAAAAATTGCAATATTATAGATACTAAATATTGCACACCTCTCATTAAAATGTATTAATAATAATAATAATAATAACAACAACAATAATAATAACAACAATAATAATAAATAATGATATAGTATAATACTACTACTACTACTACTACTACTACTACTACTAATAATGATAATAATAAAAATATTTAAAATAATGGAATTTTCATTCATTCGTTTTCATTTGGCTTAGTCTCTATTTCAGAGGTTGCCACAGTGGAATGAACTGCCAACTTCCAACATATGTTTTACACAGCAAATGCCATTCCAGCTGCAACCCATTGCTGGGAAACACCCACACACACTCATTCGCACACACGTTCTTACACTACAGCCAATTTAGTTTATTCACCTGTACCGCATGTCTTTGGTCTGTGGGAGAAACCAGAGCATCCGGGGGAAACCCAAACATCGGGCGAACATGCAAACTTCACAAAGAAACGCCTCCTGGCCCAGAAGTGACTCGAACCAGTGAACGTCTTAGGCCCCGTTTACACTAGTGCGTTTTCGTTTTAAAACGCATAAGTTTTGCTACGGTTACGCCATCCGTCCACACTATGCCGGGGTTTTAAGCCGTGAAAACGGAGCGTTTTGGAAACGATTGAGAGGCCTTTTTTATTCCAAAACGCTGCTGCTCCGTCTCAGTGTGGATGGAGGAAAACAGAGACCTTTGAAAACGGAGGCGTGGCTGCTGAGATCCGCTACGTGATTGGGGCTTTTGGGTCATTGCGTAACCTTCCCTTATTCGTCAAGCGCACATGACTATAACGACCCTAGCAGATGGCAGACCAGCCTTCACTGTAAACACTGTATTTTCGATAGCCATGGATGTTAAATATTCATTAGTTACTTTAAGTAACAACTCGACCTTGTCATCTGTCCACAAAAAGACCTCTTTTGCTTTCTTTGCCATCGCGTTCATCGTTTACCAGCGTTTGTTGACTAACAATAAACAAATGCCGAGCGAGACGCATGCTTCCTGTTGATACTTGAACGCGCATGCCCAGAGTGCGCGAATGGTCACGTGATATACGTTTCTGTTGGAGTAGTGTGGAGGGAGGTCTGTTGAGAGAAGCTTGGGTGAAACTCTAGTGTGGACGCAGATCGTTTTCATGCTTAAACGCCGTTTTAAAACTAAAACGCACTAGTGTAAACGGGGCCTTACTCTGTGTTGACAGTGCTAACCACTGAGCCACAATAATAGAAGTTTTAATCACCATAAAATAAAAGAGGAGATTGGCTTGTTTTTGATATTAAAAAATCTGTTTTACTCTTACTATTCTTATTCCCAGGACAAATTTTAAGTTATTTATCAAAAATTAAACTGTATCTGAAATGTATCAAAAATTAAATCTGATCTAATCTTATTTACGTTTTTTCAATTTCCGTTTATTTATTTATATTACTATATTCGTGTTGTATCATGTATTATTGAAATTTGAAGTTATTATGTAATATGATTTTATCTATATTGACCTTACTCTAGAATTGTCATTAATTTGCTGATAATTAAATACACAATAAATGGAAATAAATACTCAAATAAACTAACAAAAGCACACCATTCTTAAATAAAATAAAAAAAAAGAGAAAAATATTTGGTTGTTGTTAGTTTTGTCGACATTCAACACATTTAAAATTGCGAGTTATCGGATACAATGCTATAATCATAGCTAAAAGTGTACTGCGCAGTAGAAATGTCTGCTGGGCTGTGACATTGAGGCAGATTTTGTTGGAAGCTGTGCTCTGCAGCAAGGGCTGGTGCACCTGAGCTGTGGGGCCGACATCCTCACCAGATGGCCATTAGCTGTCATCACTCATTTTGCAATTCATGCCGTGCCACTGTTTCATTTATGAGCACTTTTATTACAAAATAAGACATTTGCAGCAGTTCTTAAGGGACGTTGAAGGCTGCCAACTAACCAAACAATACTGGTTTAAGTGGTCCAGCAGGGCATTGCATACTAAATCCAAATCATTTTAATAATAATATACAATTTATGTTTTTTTTTTCTTTTTCTCATTTCTCGCCACACTGGCACACGGGCTAATTTATTTGAAATGTGAAATGAATATTTTACACTCCATACTGGTTACAGATGAATTAGTGATAACCTTTGAGCTGTGCAGAGGTTAAACTCTTCTGAAAATAGAATGTATAATTCTGTTACATGTCATGGTCAATCTTTTTGTTTTTACCATTTTATGCAAAAGTTTTTTTTATTTCTATTTAAAATATGGCCACCTTTCAGATGCCGAATGAAGGCAGATGGGAAGGACATTTAAGTCATTTTGTTGTGTTTACGGTTGAGACCATGCTGTCGTCCCTGGGCATGGTAATATGTTTTGGTTTGAGGTTGAGATTTCATTGGCAGGAGGAGCAGAACAGTGATTCAAAGCTAGGGTCAATACCAATAAATCAGTGCTGGGTGATATGGCCTAAAATTACCACAGTATGTTTTTTCGCATAATTAAAATGATACCTGTTAAATCTGTATCTCTTTCCAATTCAAAGACATCTTTTTGTTCACAGACAGACAAAATAAGCAAACGGGAATCAAATCTTGCTGTAAGATGTTATCAGAAATTTTGTGACCGATTTATACCAGCATATTTTAAATAGTGAAGACCGCAAGTTAAATTATATGTAACAACTATGTAATATGGTTATAATGATTTTTTTAGCAAAGCATGATTCTTGCTAAAATGTGAAGCACAATTTTTCTCCATGAGAATTGAGATCCTGATTATCTGCAGATTCCTTTTTCAACAAAAATCTATTGAACCCAATCCAGCCCCCAAGCCCAGCCCCAACCCCCAAAACAACAACAACAACAACAACAACAACAGCAACAACAACAAAACATTAAATTATAAAGTAATGCTAGAGTAATATTCTATGTGAGTGAGCCACTAATGCGTGAATGCAACATGAACCAAATGCAGTGAATACACGAAATGAAGTAGGAATTTATGTGACTGAAACCCTCTTTTTTTCTCTCTTTTAATTGATCGTGCAGCACTACTTTCTATCTAACAGGTTTACAGATAAGGAAAGGCTTCCTGAGGTGAATGCGACAACATTGTTTACAAGCTGTTTTATTCTTACTTGAGACATGGTGCATTTCATTAAGGGTGAGGAAAATCATTAATCACAATTCTATCTTACAGCAGTTTGCATTGATTCTTAAATAAAAAAAAAATGTTAAAGAGAATGTTAGTTAATAGGCCCATAGCAATAATAACAGTGACATTGTTGGAGCAAACAAGGTGGAGGTCAGTTATAAGGGAGAAGGCATGGGAAGGGATTCGGAAAATTTTGCCAAATGAATCAGAAGTAGTGCTGCATGTTTTCCTAATTAAAATAAAAAAAATAATAAAAAAAAACACCATGCGGACAATAGTAAATTGTATTACTAAAATTTAAATCAACACTTAGTAATGGTTCTAATCACTAACATAGAACCTTTTTCATAAGTAACGATGCATTAAAATAATTTTAACATCTCAAAATTTTGAACAATAGTTTATTTTTAATAATAATAATAATAATAATAATAATAATAATAATAATAATGATTAACCACGAACTGGAATAAAAACAACAACAACATGAATTGACAACTAAGTGAATTGTGACCCAAAGAAATGATTTAAAATAACCCGTGAGATACTGAAAGATTCCCACCTCTATATCCCTGTAGGGCTGCTCTCACCAAGATTTTTGCAGCGGATTTCAATGACCAATTTCTTGTCATCATGATCCTCTTGCTGTCATGCTCGATCCTTCAGGGTTTGTATAAGTGATATGTAATTATAAACGTTTTGTTGACTGTCACTGTTAATCTTTATAATATGACAGATACTGCTTTGGTTATTTTATTTACATAAATTGCTTTAATTGGCAATTTTACACTGAATGTTTTAACAGGCTTTTAAAGGAGGGCTCACTTTTGAGATTAGGATACAAAAACAGCATTAAAAAAAACAATCCATAAGGTGTAATTAAACACTGTCCAGTATGTGACTGACAGCAGAAACGAGTTTTTAATTTGTTTTTATGTTTTATTGAAGTTTTAAACTTGTGCTATAAAATGCCAATATTGCAAAAGCAACCTAACTGTCAAGCATGGACTTTTGCAATGCCCTGTTTTTAATGTTATGAGACAACGATTTTTATCTGAAGAGAATATATTTTTAAATGTGAACTAGGGCTGCTTGATTTTGAAAAGATTTTATTTTTCTGCGACAAATATTGCGATATGAATACAGTTTCACAAGATGGTTTGAATAACTTTATTTGAAGGTTTTCTGGGGAGTCAGGTACAGAAAAACTAAATTATTCCAATGCAAAAAATGCTTTTCTTATATTGGTTTGTCTCTTTTTTTAGACCAAATATAAAAGAACCTTTAGAATATAAATATAATATAACTAGGGCTGTCAAAAAATTAATCGTGATTAATCACATCCAAAATAAAAGTTTAACATAATATTTGTTTGTGTACTGTGTATATTTTATTATGAATATTTAAATACACACATGAATATACTTGATAAAATGTTGGTTTATATTTAGATTTATGAAAAATATATGTGTATGATACAAATTTTACAATTGAATATGATGTAACTACTTTGATGTAACTTTTTTATATATAGTTTTGGCTTCTATGAATTTGTTTATCACATATACATAATAAATATATATAACACAAACACATATTATGTCAAAACAAACTTTTATTTTGGATGTGATTAATCACAATTAATTCTTGGACAGCCCTAAATATAACCTTTAGAAGAAATAAGCCAATTTCTTTTCTTTAAAACAAGCCAAATTATGCCAGTGGGTTAAGTGAAATAATCTTGTTTTTGCTTTGAAGTATAGACAATTGGACTAGAAACTGGACTTCTTTAGCTTCTGCTCAACTATAATTCAGACTCAACTTTGCATATCTTTGTGCAGCTCTAATGTGAAAATTTAAAAAATTGTTTTTCAAAATCAAAAGTAAGGCCCAATTCCAATTCTGCCCTAGCCCTTCCCCTTCCCAATTCACTTTAGCTTGAAGGCGTAGGGCTAAGGAGACGGGCTAAAAACCCTTTGAAATGAAGATTTTTCAGGACCACACTCGAAACCAAGGGGCTTGGCTGCACACGAAAGTCAGGAGATGCACAAATTAGTTTTTTTGTCATTATTACGAATGTTTACAACAAACAAGCATATGTTTTAATATATTCATAACCTTGTTTGTGTTTTACCATCATGGTTAAAAAAAACAACAACAAAAAAAAAAAACTCTGAAATAAAAACCACTAAATTTAGCTGGGCATAATCTATAATAATAACTCCTGTATAGTAGTCCCACAACATTCTGTCACTCGATGACACTGGAATACCCTGTCAGGAAAGTCGAGTGGCTGGAATGAGCATTTTACAGTGTCTGGTATAATGTTAATGTTGTTGTTTGTCGTTTACATAGATGAATATAGCCACTGTGTAAATGCACAGTATAGTAACAATCGTATTGCTGCATTATATCGCTGTGATAACATGAAATACGCCTTCCTGAAGATAAATAACAAAAAATATCGCAACTGAAATAACTATAGCAGTAGTTAGATGAGATCGTTGATCTCATATGAAGCAAGAGATTGCGATGGCGTGTGTGCAGATGTTGTAGCGCTGTCCCATTTCTTAGGAGTAAGTTTTAAAAATGTTTGTAAATTTGATCTGTTTTGCTGTGGAATTTGCTAGGGAAGCTGATATGGCAATAAAGTCAATACTCTCAAAACTCTCTCTAGGCTTTTTTTGTGTTTGGAGAAATGGAACATCATATTCTGCCAAATTGCCAAAAACTAATTTGCATAGAAAATTCTAAACTATCATTAGAAGGGCTAACTCATAACTGAGAAGATATTTTGATTTAAAATTGCAAGGGCATTTGTTTAAGGTCATTACACCCTGTAAAAAAATAAATACGTAAAAAAGCTCTGGTTGCCAGAATTTAACAATTAAAAAAACGGTGAAAGCAATTTCATGTTAAATTACTGTATTTTGTCAGTTTTTTTTTGTCATACACCAATGTTTTGAAGTACTATCATTCAAGGTCCTGCACACGGGTACCTGTCGGATGAGCTGCTAATATTTTATGTAACGAGTAGAATAATTATTCACGTGTCATTTGCAGTTCGGGTGCTGGTCGCGAATGTGGGTCTAGTCAGTCAGTGTGCAGCATTAGGCAATCATACAGCAACTGTTGGACTGTGAGCACTTGAGTCTACGCTCTTATCACAACTTGAGTAAAGATTTAAGCTCATCATGGTGTTACCGGTCTCTTTCCTGCATTACATTTAAGCTTTGATGACAGCTTACTTTAGCATGTTGCAGAGTTTCGAGAGAGACACCAAGAGTGATCCAATATTGTTAGCTTGTTGCAAGTGACATTGCTTGCGTATTTTGCTATATCTGAATATATCTATTTTCTCAGTGTAATAATCCAGTTCTGTTTTTGCCATCCCGTTCCACGCATCAATCGCCGCAAGTGAGAGAGACTTCTGTGTTTGGTCAAAGTTCGCTGAAATTTGCGACAAAGTTCCCTGAAACCATTAACAGTCGATGACATTCTTTGAATTATTTTACGTATTTTTTTTGTATGTCTTTTGTGAAATGATTTAATGTATTAAAATAGTTGTTTATATGATTAGTAACAGTAGTTATATATTTTTTTCTGTCAAATTATTGCTTGCTACACGAGAAAATAAACACATGCACATCTGCGTATAATGCCGCTGCGGTTCAGGTTGTGGTGTGTATGTCAAATGGGTAGGGTCAGATACCAAATGACATTAGTGCTGCTGTCGGATGATGGATGTTCTTTTAAATATCGCAGGTGCGTGGCGGGTGTGGGTTTACCAAAAAGGAGCCGTGCAGGACTTTGCTACCATCTATACAACTTAATTTTGTTACACAGACAGGAACACAACCATAAGCACGTTTGGATGAGAAAGTCAGGAGTTTTTTTTTTACTCCACTAAATTACGTTCACTTACTAAGATTTCTATTCTCTAGTCCTGAAAGAATGCAAGGGGACAAGTCTGATGAAAACAGGTCAGCCAGAACAAAAGAGAAATTATAAGGATCTATGATTCAGATGTTATTAGAGGAAACATTCCAAGTAAACAGTGTGTATTTGACCTATTAGTTGTGCTCGAGGGTTTAAAAGAAAGACCGAAAATTTGAATAATTATAAATCATACGACATTCTTATTTGCTTTCGATTAAGATTGCAAAATAGTGGTCGCAGTTTATCACACTAAAAAGAAAATCTCTCGCCTCAGGGCGGCTTTATACATTTCACGTCCCTGTTGTACAAAAAAGTCTTCCATATTTGCAGAAATGCCTGCTCTCGTGGTCGCGTATGACTAAATCTTCTCTCACTCTTTCAGAGAATGAGGTGTCTGCGGACCCTCAAGCCTGCCCGCTACGTCCCCCGAGGGCAGCTCAACGGCACCCGTGTTGTCATACAGCAATAGCTATGTTGGTGTAGATGTCCTCTCAAATCCTTTAAGCCCTCAAACTTGGCACAGACTCCTTCGTGATTTGAGGTTCAGCATGAAATGGGATTGCGAAGGAACGGAACACAATCCTACGTATCAGCAGAGTTTTCCCTTGGTCTGTTTCTGCGGGCGTCAATTTCCAAGCGCGCCGCCATAAGAAATTCTGTCACGTCCCATCAAGCCTCTCTTATCTGTTTGTATTCGAGCCAACCTGCTGTCACTCGCTCTGTCACCCAAAGAAATCAGGCTGATTTGTATGGACTCGCGTTTTGCTTGTTTGTCTACACCAATGGTGCTTTCGCTGACCTTGAGGTGAATTACGCGGAGGCGGCGAGTGGATTTTTCAGAGTCATGTTTACTTGTCAGCTGTCTAATGATCTGATGTTCACCTGTTATTTTGAAAGCAATAAGCGGCCGCTTGCGTCATAGAACTAGTAGGACTCTGCGATATGATGGTATATATTTTTATGGACCAAATAAAAAGTCTATACCATTTCATTTTATGCTTTATTGTTTGTTTTGTGGTCTCACAAAAATACATTGTTATTGGTAATATAGTGAAAACGGTAATACTTTTTCATCATTTTTATGAGCACAATATTACACTGCATATGCAGCCAGAAATGCGTATAACAGCATTGTGAGAACCTTGAAAGCACAATGTTTATATATTTTGTTATATTTTATTAATTGATGTTTTTTATTTGTAAGTTGGACCTGTAATCATTAATTTTTGTAGAGGTTTATTTTATTAATTTTATTTTGCATTTGTACGTTTTTAATCAAACATTTAACCTGACGTTCTAAACAAGTTGACAAATATGATTACATACAGTATGAATGAGTACATTTCTGAGTATATACATGTATACATGTAAAAAAGAAGCTGTCCTTTCCATGTGTTCAATTAAATAAATTTACAGAAATGCTACTAGATTGTGCTGTAAGGAAAAACTTTTGTACTTTTTTCAAATTATTCCCATATGATGTTTAATGGAGCAAGGCCATTTTCACAGTATTTAGCTATTTTTTTTAACTATTTATATAATTTATTTATTTTTGAACAAATAATGATATTATATTAATATAATAGCAGTTTAAAAGCAGTTTTAAAATATTACAAAAAAATGGTCAATATCATTAGCCTCAACAATTATTATTATTTTTTATTTTCCACAGAACAAAATACTGTTGTCTAATGATTTGACAGGCCTAATCAATCTAATTAAGCCTTTATATACTAGTATCTTGTAAAATATTAAGATATTAATATAAAAATTTATAAAATCTCATCAATGTTATACAGGGCTTGGGAAAAAAACATCATATATATATATATATATATATATATATATATATATATATATATATATATAATTTTGTTTGAATTCATCTGTATAGCATTAGATTTATTCGATTTTTGTCACATTCAAGAACTAGGCATGGGCTGGTATAAGAATCTGACGGTATAACCTTGGAAAAAAATATCACGGTATGACGGTATTGTGTTTACTGCTCTAAAATATATTCTTTTTAAACGTCTGGGTGAAAAACAAAACCTTTTTTCCCCTTTGAACACAATATATTTTACTTTGAGAAACATTTAAAATATTTTGGGTCAGTAAACATGTCAGGCTAAATAATTCAAGTGAATCATTGACTTCTGCGGTCTTCTTTTGTTTCAAAAACACACATTTCTTTACTATTTACACCTAAAAAACAAACAAAAAAATGTAAATAAAAATATCACCCCTACTTTAGGAACGGTATACCAGAAAATTTTGGCGGTATGAAAACCTTGACTTTTCCATACCGCGGTATACTTTGAAAACAGTTATCGTCCCATGCCTAGCCAGAACTAAATAATGCGCCTTGTTTTTTGCATGCTAAAAGGCTTCTTCCACGCTGTGATCTGTGATGTATTACTCTGTGCTGGTCATCTAGTCTAGGAAATGAGTCTCTGTATGGACTTGTACATTGGAGTGGAATGAAGCTGGTCTCTGAGGAGCTTTTGGGTTTGGTGGCCGTTACGTCAGAGCCAGGCCGAGCGGCTCCCTCTCGAACGCAGCTGCTACTACATATTTATCAATGAGCATTAGCTTTTTGTGGCCTGCTTCTCGCTCCCAGAGCTCTTATTCTGAACATGGCGTGCTGGATTAAACCCCGAAACTCACTCCACCGTAGAATAGGCTTTAATTATTCAGCGTTGGACTTTAGTCTCGCTAACCTAACTTACTTGCTTTTATCTCACCTCGGGAAACGAATAAATCCATTTATTTCACATTGTCATGTTGAAGTGTGTAGTTTCTGCACCACTAGTGGCACCAAATAAAATTCAAAAAAATGATTTTTATTTAATAGGACATCGAAAAAGATGTCAGAACCAATAGACTCTGATTGCCCTTCTGGCGACTATTATTTTTTTTAAGCACTGGCTTGTGTTACTTTAACATCTTGTCTCCCACTTCATGTCTGCTTTTCATACAGACTTTTTGAGATGAATCTAAAAATAGACCTAAAGGAAAAAAGAATGAGGAAAAATAAAAACATTTAAACACCTTACACGATTGGTTAAGAGGCAAAAGCTATGGTGAAAAATGATACATACAGTATTATCAGGGTTTGTGCAGGTCTGCAAAATCTCATATCTTATTCTGTAATTAGGTCTTATTATAATTTATGATATTAAGAGTTAAATCCACTACAAAAAAAAAGATAATTATTCTCCTCAGGATGTTTGTTGTCCAACGCAAATACATACTTAAATCAAAATAAATTTACCTAAGATGCAAAAGGAAGAAATCAACTGCTGTTTCCTAAAGAGTTTGTGCTTTTCAATAGTGAGGATTTTTTTTCTTGTTTTAATATTGTCTTACAATTATTGCTTATTATTGTTTTTATTCCTTTTAACAGAAAACAACAGTTTATGTCCTGTTTTTTCTTCTCTAGCAAATGCATCTTGATTTTTTTTAAAATCCACTGACAAAATTATTTTAATTAATGAAGATCACTTCCTTTGCTTTGTAATTAGAGGGAAATTAGTAAGGTTTTGTATTTTAGTGTTTGAGAGCAAATTGATTCAAACCTTTAAACTATTTGTGTTTTATCATTTAAAAATTATTTAATCAAGAAAATGTTCAAAAATGTTTCTTTCAAGACATTTCAATTTAGAGGACATTAAGTTCAGTAGTTAACTAAGCTTGGTAGTTAACCAATCCATTATTGTGCTCTTAAAGTGATAGTTCACCCAAAAATGAAAATTCTGACATTTACTCATTCTTTACTTTATTTTTACCAGTTTGAGGTTTTTTTTTTTTTTTTTTTTTGAGCACAAAAAAAGATATTTAGAAAAGTGTTGCAAACCGTTTTATCATTGACTTTAATATAGTTTGCTTTTCCTCCTTTGGAGGTCAGGTTTCCTACAATCTTCAGAATATATATATATATATATATATAATATTTATTATGATATATTTATTATAATATATAATATTTATTATGATATATTTATTATAATATATTTATTACAATATATAATATATATATCGTACATATTTTTCTACCATTTACAAAATAACGTACATCAATTAAAACATTTTACACACAATGATGTTTGCTGCTCGTTCAAACTACTTTTTTTTGTTTGCTTTATATAGCACATTTGAAAACAACAAATGTTGACCGAAGTTCTCTTCAAATCAACTAATACACAAAATCTATACTTGTATATTTAAAAAAAATAATAATTAAGTACAATCAAATGCAAGAGACAGAAGATGATTTTAAGATGAGATTTAAAGCACCAAGGGAAGAGCATGACCTGATATATACAGGCAAACTATTCCACGGACGAGGGGCTGCAACTAAAAAGGCTCCTTTTGATTTTAATCGAAACTTGATGATGATGAAACTGTTACTTATTTAATATGAGCTGAAACACGATTCTTTAGTTCTTTTTGGTGTAGAACTTAATTGTTTTATGTTCAATCCGCTTAAAATTTGTAAAAACCAACGTTAACATAATTCCTTCAAGTTGTCCCAACACAGATTGATTGTGTGAAACCCAGCATTTTTTACAGTGCACTTCACCACAAAGTTTGATTGTTTTTTTTTTGAGTTGTGGGTTCATTTCTCACTGTTTTTCCTCTGGTCTTTCTCAGAGCATTTTCAATAATCACTTGCTGGATGTCAACGTGAGATGGTTGGCTGTCCTGTATTTCAAGAATGGTATTGATCGCTACTGGAGAAGAGTCGCACCCCAGTAAGTACATCTGATTCTTCATCGCCATTTCTAGACTTTTCTATCAAGCCTGGTACTTAAACTGAGAGATGAGCGATGATGTTCATTTCAGAGATGTCTTCATCGCCCACATGAAACCATTATCACATTTACGTCAAAGCAGACCAGCAAACTCTCCAACTAGCCTCTCATAAAAGTCCATTAAGAACGTCGCTGTCTAATGTACAATTACATTAAGGGTTTATTGTTGCGATGTTTTATGCAATATTGACATAACTAAATTAGCCACCGTTTTATGCTGCACTGCTTAAAACCCAAATTCTTTTAAGGTGCTTTTATTGTGCTTTTTTTTATTTATTTGACCTTTCAAAAAGCTGTTAGTGATAAATCTGCTGTCGTGAGATAATTTTGTTGAGAATTGAGTGTGGAGCACCATGTAGTTTTTTTTGGTTTAAAAATGTTCTTGTAATTATTTAATTGAAGCTAGGGATATGAGTTCTTATCACAATATTGACAAAACAGTGTAGGGGTTCTCAAATTCGGTTCTAGAGGTCTGGTGTCCTGCAGATTTTAGCTCCAGTTTGCCTCAACACACCTGCAAGGATGTTTCTATAAAGCCTAGTTAGTTAAACATTGCAGGACACCGTCCCTCCAGGACCGAGTTTGAGAACCCCTGATATAGTGTGTTGCTTTATTGTGCATACATGTTCAGAGTAAAAAAATGTTTCTAACAAATCACATTGCAAAAGGTGATAAAGTACAATAGGAAACACTTTACAATATGTCCAGGACTCACACATGAAACATTTGCGTACAAGTTCAGTACACATGTATGTTTACATTTGAATTTTCAATAAACACATGATAAACTATAGGAACTTGTGTTGTGATTGTGGTGGAGCTTTGGGTTGCTAGTTCTTCCAGTGTTTCATCATTGGCCTCATGCTCAAAAAAAAAAAAAAAATCAATGCAAGCATCACTTTCTCATTGAGCACAGCTGGCTCTCAGAAAGAAGGGGTGCAATTTCAATTAAATTAAATAAATCACTTGAGACTTGAAACTAGAAGTGCTTTTAGAACTTGCATGCATGAAAACTTGTTGTTGGAGACCTTCAAAACAAAACGAGCAACCTTTAAAATAACATAATCCGGGTACTTTCAAAATATTTCATTTAATAGTTTTTTACTAATTTTTTGTCAATTAAGTTTTGTTTGGTCAATCAATAGACTTACAATAATCACAAATTCTAGGATAAATTTTCTGATATGTATAAACTTACAAAAAACAAACAAAAACAAACACCCCAACCCCAGCCTGTAAGGATGCAATACAGTGATAATGAAAACAACTTTTTAGTTAAAGTACGTTGCTTTCGGGAAAATAATTCCCAATGAAATGACTGAAGAAAGGGCCCCAAATCTTGTGAAATTGTCCAATGTTGTCCAATGTAAGCCATAGTTTAGCAGTTTGAGGATTAACATTTTTTCCAGTACAATATTAACAATATGTAAAAAAAAATGTCTGTTGTACAGCTGTACAGTGTTTGTACAATTTTTTATTTTTGATGAATTGTTAAGGCCTGTGCGGACCAGGCTATTTTCACTCATGGTTTTTGACGATGTTTAGTGCCACGTGACTATACAAAGTCTGCCAGTGCAATTGTGCACACAGATGCGCAAAATCGTTCTTTGTTCAATGTTTTGGGTTTGACACGCTACGTAAAAAAATGGTCAACCAACGAGACTGACACTAGGGTCTATGAGGGAGTATATGTAAGGGATTTTTCAAAACTTTTGACTTCAAGATTAACATAAAAATAACAACAAGCTAAAAGGAAAGCAGCAGTTTTAATTTCTACTCCGATAACCTGAAAGCTATGGCTTTTTGGCTTTATTTTGTGGGTTAATGTAAGAACATCATACTTGTTTTTAACCTTTAACCAGACGTGATAACAGTTGTGTAGTTGAATTCCCAACAACATGTTCCATAATGTTATGAATGTTCTGACTGCGATCTAAAATGGACAAGCTTATTTTAGACTCTGTTTTATCCTGTTATCTCTTAATACTGTAAAGAGAGGCTATGACTTTCCAGAAAGGTTTCTCAAATATTCCTGTTTTCAATTGTTCAGTTAGACATTTATCCTAGCCCTTGAAATAATCTGTTGGCTAACATTCATGGCCAGTGTTTGGATCTTTTTATAGTGTCTATGTGTTTACAGAGCCTTAGGCGAAGAGCCTTGTGCTGAAGTGTTGTTTCGTAATGCAACTATTTCAGTGATTTCTGTCAGGTAGTAGGATTGTTGTGCATGTTCATCTTCAATGTTTTTTTAAAGCACATTTAAAAGTTACATACGTGGTATATTTATTTAGTAGGGTTTACTTAATCCCAACAACCTCAGACGTCCAAACTGGAGAACCGTTTATGTACACTTGACTTTTTTTTTCAGAATTAGTTGTATCATAATTTGATTTTACAAAACAACCAAAGCACATTAGCAAAACCCTTTTATTTTGTAAAAAAAAAATAACCTGATCACAATTAGAGAGCTACTGTTGGGATTAGGATAACTTCAAACAGGACTAGGCAGAGACCTCAAAATGGAGAAAAATTTTCTCCATTTTCGTGGTACAGCAATCTAGTGTATAACAAATAAATAACGATCACAGTATAATGGGTCTAAAATATGTGTAATGAAAGAGACTAAGGGCGCTATCATACTATCATATTTTTGCTAGTTTCAGCCCAGCACTGCTATCGTTTCGTTCGTGTGCTGGACTAAAAAGGAGGTGTGTTGAGGCACATTGTTGGCGTGTTGCTATTTTGAGGGAACTTAGTTATAATTGTTTTGTTGTTTGAAGAGTGTTTTAAGATGTATGTCGGTAGGTGGTTCCACAATGTGTGTACACATTGCTTATTACACACAGGCATGTGCAGCAACACACAAGCATATTTAATTATAAAAAATTAAAAGATCTCAATGTAAAATAGTTTTATTGTTTACATAAATATAAAAGGGCAGGTTCTGTTGTGGGGTGTGTACTACCCACTATAGAAGAGATTGAACATGATCGAATAATGGACAAATTTGTCAGTATGATGAACCACGAACATCCCCCTCTTTTTCATACAGTCCAAGCGTGTGCAAGCTCTTTTAGTGCAAGATTAATTTAACCCCGGTGTGACAGAGAAAGATACAGGAAGTCATTTTTAATAGTTGTAATAGCTATTAGATATGGACAAGTGTTTACTCGTTGTTTTTGGAACAAAAGTGTGCAGGATGTTCATTCATTTTCTTTTCGGCTTCCTTTATTAATCCGGGGTCGCCACAGCGGATTGAACCGCCAACTTATCCAGCATTTGTTTTACGCAGCGGATGCCCTTCCAGCCACAACCCATCTCTGGGAAACACATTCATACATTCTCATTCACACACATACACTGGACAATTTAGCTTACCCAATTCACCTGTACCGCATGTCTTTGGACTGTGGGGGAAACCGGAGCACCCGGAGGAAACCCACGCAACCACGGGGAGAACATGCGAACTGGCCTAGCTGGGGATCGAACCAGCGACCTTCTTGCTGTGAGGCGAACGTGCTACTCACTACGCCACCGTGGCGCCTGTGCAGGATGTATGTAATTTTATTATTGTTTTATATATATGTAACTTACTTTATCTATTTTTTAGTATGGAAAGCTCTGCTGTGATGTGAATTTCCCTTTGGGGATTAATAAAGTCAACAAACAAACAAATAAAAATGGATTAGACTAGGCATGGGCTGGTATCTTGGATCGAAATATCTTGGTTTCACGGTATGACGGTATTGTGATTACTGCTCTAAAATGTATTCTTTTTAAACGTCTGATTAAAAAACAATACCTTTTTTCTCCTTTGAACACAATATATTTTATTTGAGAAACATTTAACATTTTGGAGCAGAAAACATGTCTGGCTGAACAATTACAACGAATCATTGACTTCTGCTGTCTTCATTTGTTTAAAAAACACAGACGTCTTTACAATTTACACCTAAACAATGTAAATGAATAATCTTACACATACCTTATGAACGGTAGAGCAGAAAAGGTAGACCTTGACTTTTCCATACCGCGGTATACCTTGAGAACGGTTATCATCCCATGCCTAGAGTAGACCGCCTCCCACACCTTCACCTCAGAGGGTTTTAGTGGAATCCATCTTTTTCTGTAGATTGTCTGCTTGTTCGTTTTAGCATACGTGCTGATTTTCGTCCTTGCTAGTGAGCCGTTCAGTTTTCCGCTTACGAATATACTCCATGTAAATAGCGAATACACCATGGTGCAAAGGAATGGTGAATGAAACTCGGATTGGTTTAATGCACGTTTTGCCCAAAACACACTCATAATATTCAGGCACACCCCAAGTGCACCTGTGATTTAGACTATGCACATAGCTTTAGACTATGCACTTAGATTGTTAAAACAAAGCCCTATTCGTTAGATATCAGCTATGATGTCCTTTATCATTCACTTCATTAATTGAACTGTTGGAATTTCTTGCATAATTATTTAAAAAGCATCAATATGAAGGATGGGAAATAGAATCCAAATATAAGACTAAAACAGGAGAGACAGTCCACTAAGTGTCAACTGCAGGTTTGAAAGCCTCTTTGTGTTGTGGTTTTGTGGTTTTATCCTCCAGCCCTGAAAGGTGACAGACTTGCTTTAGTGCTTCTGTCACCTGTGGCCTCAGAGAATGTTTAATTAGTTTAAGGCTGTAATTTACAGAAACTTCAGTCAAATTGGGTTTACCTGCTGGAGATTTTTTTTTATGCTGCACTAAGTTTAAAGGATGTGATTTAAAAAAAATAAAGAATTTCCTCCACAAGCTTAGCTCAGAACAAGCTATTTGTATAATGTCATTGTTGTTAAGCCCGTCACAATCATTGATTGATTGTCTGGTTGCTGTTATTTGATCTAATCGCAGTTGTTCAAGATGACCGTGATAACTGCGAAGTGTCACTTTCTAGTAAAGGACATTTAAGCTCATAAACAAATGCCATTCAAGGTTTAACATGTGTAATGACCAAAAAATGCTCTTTTTTATACATTACACAAAGACAAAAAACTAAAACAAGCATTATATTACATTTATATCATATTATTCATTCATTCATTCATTCATTCATTCATTTTCTTTTCAGCTTAGTCCCTTTATTAATTTGGGGTCGCCACAGCGGAGTGAACCGCCAACTTATCCAGCATCTGTTTTTTACGCAGCGGATGCCCTTCGCAGCGGATGAGGCGAACTTGCTACTCACTACGCCACCGTTGCGCCTATTATATTATATTATATTATATTATATTATATTATATTATATTATTTTATATTATGTTATATTATATTATATTATATTATATTATATTATATTTTTTGCAGTGGTCTAGTTTGAATATAAAAACGTTTATAGTTTGACAAAGGATGAGCGCCACGGAGGCGTAGTAGGTAGCACGATTGCCTCACAGCATGAAGGTCACTGGTTCGAGCCTTGACTGGGTCAGTTGTCATTTCTGTGTGGAGTTTGCATGTTCTCCCCGTGGTCGTGTGGGTTTCTTCAGGGTGCTCCGGTTTCCCCCACAAGTCCAAAGACCAAGAACACATCCGGGTACTTTCATGCGTTCTTGCAGTCTTGAGTTTTGGAACTGAACTTTGGCAGTTAATGATGACGTTACACGAGAACAAGAGGACGCAAGACCGATGAAGAACGCATATTGAGAAACAGCCTCTATCTCCACATTCAGAAATATAGTAAGAAAATGGAAGGCCTCAGGAACAGTTCTTGTGAAGGAAAGATGTGCTAGACCAAGAAAAATATATGAAAGGCAAAGGCGGGGAAGGGTTAGAATGGTCACAGACCATCTCCAAAGAGCTCCAGGAATATCTTGCTGCTATGTCATTGTGCATCATGCCACAGTTCAGTTCACTCTTCACAAAGAACACGTCAATGGAAGGTGATGCAGAAGAAGCCTTTTCTGCATTCTGCCAACAAGAAGAGTCAAAAGTCAAGACAAGTCTGAATCGTTTTGGAAAAATATACTGTGGACAGATGGACAATCATAGGTGCTTTGCATGGTGCAAAAAGAACACAGCAATCCAGGAGAAGAAAATGCTCCCTACTGTAAAATATGGTGCAGGGTCCATCAAGCTGTGCGGATGTGTGGTAAGCACAGGTACTGAAAACTTTGTCAGAGTTAAAGGCTGTATGGATTCCACCCGCTATCAGCAGATTCTGAAGACGATGTTTAGAAATCAGTCAAGAGACTGAAGTTACTACAGGGTTTGATGTTTCAGGAGGACAAAGCACAGTTTCAGATCTACCAAATAATTCATGCTCAGACATGATACAATGATCTAGAATGGACATCCCAGTCCCCAGACTTGAACATCATCGAAAATCTATAGATTGATTCGAAAAGGGCCGTTTGTGCTTGGCATCCATAAAACCTGACTGAAGTGTAAAATATTTTGCATGAAAGAATGGTACAAAATGCTTTTGGCAAGAATTCCTATAAGTTAACCTACATTATATATATATAGTCTTGTAGCCATTTTTGTAGTTTGTATTACTTTTGATCAGTTCAATGTTATTTTCTTATATATTCTAAATAAATAAAAAAATATATATATTTTTTTCTATGTTTGTCATTTAAAATTGTGTTGCGTTTTGCTTGATGTTCATGTTCATCTTTCTTAAAAATCAATGATGCTTGCATTACCATTTTTTTGTGTGTTATATATAATTATTATATAAACATAAAGGAACTTAATTGACCAAAAAATCTTTTTTGGGTCATTGTTTGCTCTGTATTTTAGAGGCATTTACAAGCTATATTGTTCCTCACAATCTGTGTTTTTCTCTTTTTCTCAAGCGCTCTTTCAGAAGAAGAGAAGTCATCTCTCCGTGCAGGTCTCATCACTAATTTTAATGAGCCGGTCAACCAGGTTAGTGGGCATTTATAAAGTTAAACATACACGCACACACTTCGCACATGAGAAATGCGGTTCATTCACTGACCATATTTTCTACCTGTACTCTTAATGATCAGTGTAATAAAATGAACTCTCAGACGTGATCGAGCACCATTAAACTGTTTGGAGCCTGATCTGTGATTCTAGTGAAAGATCAATGAGCTTGGAGTTGAGAAGCACTTAAAGTCTGTGGCGTAATGTGTTGTCGAGCGGTTCTGGAGACATCGATTTCTTTTTTTTAGGCAGTTTCATTTAGTGCTTTAATTCGACCTTTGAGTTTGAATAAAGCCTGCATCACTATAGGAAAAGATCATTGTAATAAAAATGTTCACAAGGTCTTAAAGTATTAAAAGTTCATCAATTTATAGAAATTTAAAGCCCTCAAAATGTATTTTAAAAGTCTTAAATGCTTTTTAACAAGTTTAACAAGTATTTGTTAGTGATTTTTGATTGCGCAATGTGTATTTGCCTGAATTTAATCTTCTAATTTTGGGATGCTGTGTAGTTCATGAAATCAATCAAATTCTGCTCTATTTGACTTCACGTTTCTTACAGCAGTAACCAAGAAAACATGGTTATTCTTTTTGTTCTATAGGCGCCCCCTGTTGGCATAACTTTATAAAAACATTTTTCATCATATTTTAAAGTGTTCAATCAATTTTAAAGGGTACATATGAGGAAAATCCTCTTTTTGAAGAATTGTGTGTAGGTATAGTGTGTCCACAGTCATATTGGAGTTATAGAAAGAAAATAAGTCTCTTTTTAAAAATTTGCTAATGTTAAAGAGCCCATATTATACATTGAAAAGGGTCATATTTTAGTTTTGGGGGTCTCCAACAGCAGGCTGATCTGATTGCAAGGTCAAAAAACACTTTCATTGTCTTATAATATGCATTTATTTTTACCTCATTATCCCAGCGACTCCTATATGAATCGTTCAGGGATTCATTTGTTCCAAAACCCCTCCTTCGCGCGATGCTAAACTGCGCTGATTGGACCGATGAACCAGTCTTTTGCGATTGGTCGACAGCGCTCAGCGTGAGAGAATGTCCACCACGGCTGATCAATATTGAAGTCATAGCGTGTGCGTGAGCTAATCTGCTAACACTCGCTTTTAACGGGAGTCGCCCGTATTTCAGACACCTCACCCCGAAAACTAACCCCCCGGTCTCCCAGCATATCACTCTAATTCTTAACCAGAAGTAAAAACAGCGACATACATTCAGTATTAATGCACACAGCGGCAAAAGCTGAACCATTATAAACAGCACCGCCGCACGTGTGTAGCAGAGCTCATGGTGTCCATAGCAACGACAAACAGCAGAGGAACACGCTCAAACGCATTTTAATCCGTAAACACAGCGGCACGCGTCGCGTTTACAACGTGCTTTTAGACGCGATATGAGAATACAAGTTAACAAGAGACACTACAAGCGGTTACAAGTTACAAAACACAGTTAAATGCATAATTTACAAGCTAGAGAAAACAATGAGCTGACTGTTTTAATCGCACTTACTCACACTTGCTGGATAGCAGGCCAGGAAATGTCCCGGTGCTCCTAATTCTCCGTTGTAAGCACTCCTCGGAGGGGGAACAGCACGTGGCTAGGGTTTAATGCAGAGATATTTCTGCAGAAACGACTAACTCTTCAAAGTCTCATCTCTGGGTTCTCTGCACACTTCCAATATCCAGCTAAGCACAGTGCTCTTCACTGTGTTGCCAGATGTTGCTGACTGATTTCAGCCCAAACCCTGTCCAAAGGGTTTTACCTGCAGAATCAAGTTGAAAACCGCCCGATCTGGCAACATTTCCTCACCGCTGTTGTTTGTGGGCAGGATTGGGGATTTCGAATCTGCGCGCGCATAAATGGGCGGGGCTTATGTTTCGTGTTCACGTAATGCCGAAACGGCTAAAGACTCGTTAGCACGGCGACTCGTTTGAGGAACTATGAGTCGACTCTTTTATAGATGAATCAATAGTTTTAAACACTGTGCACTTTCAGATTTAAGCCTTAGCTGGACATTTCACTTCACTTAGAGCTGTGTGACACACTGCATACAAGCTCATTTTCAAAAACCCATAATACGGGCTCTTTAAAATAGGATCGAAATCCCTCACATTTTGCAGCCCATCACAATATGACATAGAAGTGCAGTTTCCCCGCCCACTGATTTGATTGACTGCCATATATTAACTCCGTAGTAACACATAATTATATGAACAAGACAGGACGTGAGCAAAGAAATCGGGATTAAAAGCTCTGTTTAGCTCTCTGTGATCATCAATGATCATCAAATGTGATCAAGAATGAGTTTTACAAGTTTAACACGTTTTTCAGTACAATTATAAAAGAATACACTTCAATCAAGGTTTAATTAAACGTTAAATTAAGTTTACTTTGTACATTAACATAACAAATATCCATACAGCAGTGGAAATTAACGTGTATCCAATCCAATGACTGTAAAAAAATATGGACGATGCGACAGCACTCTTTCCATTTTAATGATTCCAATACAAAACAAGCTCTCAAGCAGGTTTCAAAAACTGCTGAAATTGGAGTCTGGGTATGTGCAGAAGGATTACCCGATGAAGCCAAGGTGGAGCGGCGGAATAAAACTTCCAACTTCCGTCAAATCAACCATGACCCCCCCCAGTGCTTTTCTCTGTGTTGCCAGATGTAGCTGACTGACTCCAGTCCAAACCCTGTCCAAAAGGTTTTTACCTGCACAATCAAACTCAAAACTGCCCAATCTGGCAACTTTTGCTCACCGCTGTTGTTTGTGGGCGGGATTGGGGGTTTCGAATCTCCCAGGGCTGCGTGCGCACAGATGGACAGGGCTTATGTTTCATGTTCACGTCATGCCGAAACGGCTAAAGACTCGAAAGCACGGCGACTCGTTTGAGGAACTATGAGTCGACTCTTTTATGGATGAATCAATAGTTTTAAACACTGTGCACTTTCAGATTTAAGCCTTAGCTGGACATTTCACTTCACTTAGAGCTGTGTTACACACTGCATCCAAGCTCATTTTCAAAAACCCATAATAGGGGCTCTTTAACAATCAACAGGACCCAAAATATCATGGACTGCTATTTGCCACAGGGAATCGTGCGTTTATTAGACATAGATACAGCAATACTTCTAATTGTCAACAGGATTTTTGCACATCCTGTACAATAACCTTAGCAGCATTAATACGTCAACTGATGTCTGTCATATGCTGCAACATCGCAATTGTTTGTTTGTTTGTTAAATAAGATTTGGTTTCTAGAATGTTTAATATTTTCGAAACCACAAATTCAGTAGATTAACTAACTCAATAACATGCCGAAACTCAAAATGTCAGAGACGTCCTGTAATCCAAGTTCAAATAACTTTACATGAGATCGATGTGGACATAGGCTAACATTAGTTTTGTCTTCCTAATTATTATTTCAGACCCATAAAAAGAATTACTGATAGACATCAATCACCTGTTTTCCCTCATTTTTCTGAATAAACGGTGATACATCAGATCCTGTAGGTCAGAAAGTATAGTTTACTGTTGAACAACTCATTTTATGATTGTAAATTAATACAGAAATCAGTCCCACTTTATATTAAGTGTCCTTTACTACTATGTACTTGCCTCAAAAAATAAATACAATGTACTTACTGTGTTTATAGTGTATTTAAGAACACTTGTGGTGCTCTTGAGGTAGGATATGGGTAAGGTTAGGGACTAGTTTGGTGAGATGGGTAGGTTTAAGGGTGGGTTAAGGTGTAAAGCATGGTCAACAGTGTAATTACAAATGTAATTACAGAAATTAATTACAAACGTAATTACAGACAGTTATTTAATCTAGCACTAAGTACAATGTTAAAACATGTATTTACACAATATGTACATTGTAATAAGTTATTAATATCAGTGTAAGCACATATTAGTTAAGGCCACTTAATATAAAGTGGGACCCAGAAATCTAACATTGGTACTTCAGTCTCCCCCTGAAGCTCTGACGGTCTGCTTAGAGAAGCTGTCAATCACGATGACACGCCCTGTTTTTATAGCATTAAATTACTGACTAAAAACATACGGTTTACAAAAATGAAGATCTAAACCTATATCAGCATGATAACCAGTACTTCAATTGACCAAAAACATCTTTCGGGACATTTTATTGCAAGTGTAATTAATTTTTTTATTTGAGCTCAAGTCTCATTGGTTTACATGCGGGAGGCGAGCTTTATGACTTGTACTGCAGCCAGCCCCCAGGGGTCGATCTACCCGTCGGGAGCATCACTCAAAAGGAGTCACGTGGCACGCTTTTTATTTATTCTTTCCTCTGGTTTTTAGAATTTTAAAATAATGTAAAATAGTTTTTTTTTTTTACCAGTCTTATTATTTCGCATTTGTCTTTCTTATGAACCTTTTAGGAAGATCAGGTATAATTACAGGATCAGGGTAGTCAGGTAGTAATGAAGTAAATTTACAGTCAAATGTCGCCAGTGTTGTAAGTTAAATCTAGCTGGTGATAAAGTCTTAAAATGTATTGAAAAGTCTTAAAAATTCTTAATATGAATTGAATTAATTCTATGATTCCTGTATATGTCCTAAATAAGCTTCTGCTTTTTTTCTATTATTGATGCATTTTAACTGTTAACTCTGATAGTGATGGATTATTAGGAAGATTGTAATATTTTGATTATTGGTGGATTTTGATGAAGTGTGGGCGATAAAACAAGCAATTATATTGTCAAGTTAAAAAATAGCAAAATAAATCTTTTGAGCCTTCATTTATCATAACAATTTTCTCATTTGTTACATCGTTTTTGTCTTCATCAGGGATTTTGGATAGGTTTGTATTACACACTATTGCTTTTATTATTGGCAAACGTCTGCGCTCAATTCTTGTTGTGAAGTAACGTCACATACACATGAAAATTAATTGTATGCTTAAATGAGGTTTCTTATTATAGATCATGGCTGACACTGAACAAATAACTACACGCTTCAATACATTACTGAATAAAGTAGTACACAACCTCTGCCCTGTTATTTCCATATTGAAGCAGAAAAAGAGATGAAAAAAAGTGACTGTATAAATACGTTAAAATAACAAATCGAATACACATTGAAATAATTTACACATTTTATGTTATCCAACATCAAGTGCATGGATGCAATTCTCAGAAACACACACATAATAGTAATATGCTTTGAACAGCGAAAAATGCATAATGTATATTTTATGTGTACAGAATGTACCCCTAATTATTCATATTATTACAAAATGGATCACAGGAATGGAATATTTTGGAACTTTAATCTAATTTGCAATTATAATTTTTGAACATCGCTGTTTCATTTGCATTGAGCTTAAGATGATCAGAACAGATTACTGCTCGGCTTAAAAACAAACAAACAAAAACGAAGAAAAACAACACACACATAAAAATCAGTGCATCAAATACTGTATGCAACAGTATAAAACTGTATAAAATGGTTTTATTCAGGCAGACAATCCCTTACTTGTGTAATAAAACTATAGATCATGCCATATTTATCTATTTATATCTATTATCTAATATCTGTCTATCTGTCTATCTGTCTATCTATCTATCCGTCTATCCGTCTATCCGTCTATCCGTCTGTCTGTCTGTCTGTCTGTCTGTCTGTC
>CAIGQQ010026963.1:10420719-10449316 GCA_903798035.1 Danio albolineatus | reverse complement strand
ACACACACACACACACACACACACACACACACACACACACACACACATGCACACACACACACAGCCTCTGCCCCACTTGACTGAGCATCCTGGGAGATGCATGAGCACTCCTGTGTGAAATATCAGCAGATGTTTTGACTTGGAGCTGCATCGCATTTTCCCCCTCCTCTACATTTTACTGATGTTCACACTGGCCGCTAGAACTGCAGAGATAAGACACCTGTACCTTCCTAGTTGCAGGGAGACTTGTAATTTTGACAAGTGATTTATCACCGGGATATGGTCATGTTAATGTGGATCCTTTCTTCTCAACTTCCAATCCAATCGTTTTCATTTGACCCCTGAAATTTCCTTTTTTTTAACACCACAACCAGCCGACGAAGAAGAGCTTCAGAACAGCGATTTCCAAATAGGAATAGGTCTTACATTTTGTTTTTTTTAAACCTGTAACCTGTTAAGTTCTGTAAACAATCAGATCTTAATCTTAATAAATAATTTTGTTGTTAAGCTGAGTGTTTTCACAGGAGATCCTCAAGAACACTTTAATGCATGCACCTCATTGGAGGAAAACGCTTCATAAATTTGTTTTTCATCTACAGTATTTGTAATTTTAACACTTTGTTATATTAATAAAAAAGGCTGAACACTATAAACCATAATATGATGAATTGATTTGATTAATTTGAGAAAAAGTCTAGAAATTCAAACTAAAAACAATAATTGACAAATAATTTCAAGGCTTTGCAGAAATAGATAAACAAAAACTCTGTGGTGCAACATGTCAGATCATGCACTTAAAAAGTGATTTTGCATTTAATGTGAATTATGCAACAATGAAATAAAAAAACATAAATATGTTTTGAGAATTTATGGATAAATTAAAATCTAAACTCAATTATGCATATTTAATTAAATGCTTCATTATGCATATGATGTTGCTATTTTTTATAAAACATGTATCTGTAATAGGGCTGCACAATATATTGTTTGAGCATCAATATCGCAGTGTGTCTATTCACAATAGTCACATCGTACGGTATGCAATGTTGAGTTGAATTTATGGATGACATGACACCACAGTTCAAAACACGCAAGATTTGTTTAGACCCTGCTGACTTGAACCATAATAGAGAGTTTATCATCTGCATGCTATTTAATGCTTGTGACTGAACATCTTAAGAGTTTAAAGCTTTTTAGTTGTGCATAAAGATGTTTATGCCTGTGATGATCAGTAGCAATGTTTCCATCCACCTATTTTATGCACATTTTGGTTATGCGCATAAAAAAAAACGGTTGATGTAAACACCAAGATGTGCATAAATTTTAAAAAGGCGTGTTAAAAAAACATACGCATAACTGAGTAGGATAAACTTCTTATAAGAAAAGATGTGCATAAACTACGATGAAAAGACTTCCTGGACAAATTCCAGTATGTGCATTAAAAAAGGTCATGTGATTTTGCTATGAGAGATCATGTGATGACAAAAATGTGTGTGAATGGACAAACCAGCAGGCTGAAAACACTGTAAAGCAACTGAAATGTTGTTTTGGTCATTCTAAAACACCTTAACCATTTCAGTATTAGTGTTATTATATTATTAATTACCTTCAGAATAATCAAAATCGCCTGTGCTCCACATGTTAGGCCTTCAATCGTGACCACGTGTTCACTGCGTGTCGGCATTGTCTTCTGAGGCGCAAGTCATTTAATAAATAAGGAAAAGATTCATGCAGCTTCTACTACCAGCAAATTATGTTTTTACTGTTGATAATTGTGGCCAGTTCATCAGGAAGTGACAATTTTGTTCTCTGACTTGGTGGAAGGAAACGCTGCTTTATTTGCATCACTTTTATGTGATATTAAATTTAATTAGCATTTTTGGATAGAAACATAGCTAGTGTGGCCCAGCATAGCCTTTTATCGGCTCACATTTCATGTTTGCATGATATTATTTGGCAGCTGGAAATGTGTTGTATCCCTTAGAAGTGTGAACCTACACTGGTCTCACGGTTCGGTTCAGTTATGATTATCATGCCATCGATTCAGTTCAATACGATCGGTGCATCACGGTGCATTGACGATTCTTTCCATATACAATTTTAGATTTTACCTCACAGCACAAGAAATATGTAGAAATATGTTTAAATATTATTTGTAATACAATTTTGTCCTTTTTATACAAGCAGTCAGATATATGAAATGTACCTTTAAAAACTCAAGTACAGGCAGAGAACAACATAAGCATTCATAGCAGACAAACAAATGTAAATATCTGAGTCTTGTCAAGCGAGTTCTTACACCCCTATGATTGGTCACGCGCTCCACAGAAAGGGCGCGATTGGCCCTGATGCTCTGGCGCTGTTCACCGATAATAAACACTGATAAACAACTGTGGCGATCACAGCTGATCCATGATAGACGCGGTGGAGAAAACTTGCTCTGCACACATGCTTGTCTCTGTATCCAGAAGTAACGCTGTAACAGCCGAGAGGAGAGGAAAACTCACGCCAACAGGTCAGAGGTCCACAGTGAGCGAGAGAGAAATGGAGTTTACTTTCATTTTCTCAATCGCAGTGAAATAGGGGCTTCTGCTGTTCATTGTTGATTAGGCATGGGCCAGGTATGTTCACACATACGAGGAATTTGTTTTCGTAAACAGAGCTTCTACAGTGCAACAGAATTACAGAGACAGATAATAATAGTAATAAAACAAATAATAATAATAATAATAATATTAATAATTCTAATAATTCTGACGGTATGATAACCTTGGGAAAAAAATATCAAAGTTCATGGTATTGTGATTACTGCTCTAAAATATATTCTTTTTAAACGTCTGGGTAAAAAACAAAAACTTTTTTCCTCTTTGAACACAATATACTTTATTTTGAGAAACATTTGTTATATTTTGGGACAGTAAACATTAATTAATTAATTAATTCATTCATTTTCTTTTCGGTTTTGTCCCTTTATTAATCCGGGGTCGCCACAGCGGAATGAACCGCCAACTTATCCAGCACATGTTTTACACAGCGGATGCCCTTCCAGCTGCAACCCATCTCTGGGAAACATCCATACACACTCATTCACACTTACACACTACGGACAATTTAACCTACTCAATTCACCTATACCATATGTCTTTGGACTGTGTGGGAAACCGGAACACCTAGAGGAAACCCACGCGAACGCAGGGAGAACATGCAAACGCCAACTGACCCAGCCGAGGCTCGAACCACCGACCTTATTGCTGTGAGGCGACAGCACTGCCTACTGCACCACTGCGTCGTCCGACAGTAAACATGTCAGGCTAAATAATTCAAGTGAATCATTGATTTCTACTGTCTTCAGTTGTTTCATTAACACAGATTTCTTTACAATTTAAAACGGCATCTTTCGATATCTTTTGTATCTTTTCTGCAGGAGATACTGTTGTCCTAAAAAAACAAAAAAAAATAAAAATGTAAATAAAAAATCTTGCACATACCTTAGGTACGGTATAACAAAAAATATTGGTGGTTTTAAAACCTTGACTATTCCAAACCCGCTGTATACCTTGAAAACGGTTATCGTCCCATGGCTAGTGTCGATTAAAGACTGTCTTGAAAACGCACATGTAGTGAATTGTGCACAGTATCTGCGTTTTTAAGTAGTTGAAGGGTTTTAATTACTCCGGCTCGCCTCCCCCGCCATAGTAAGCTACATATACTGCATTATCCATGTGTGTATCGCGGTGCACTGAAGAAACAATTAATTTTGACACCCCTAGTATCCCTAGTAATAATGGCGTTGCATTGTTTTAACCTTATTAAAATGCATTAAAAAACACACAAAGTTTATACATTTTGCAGTCATGATTGATTCTTCCCATGTTTCAGCAGTCAAAATGTTAGTTTCATTAATTTTTACAGTGATCCAGTTTTATTAATTTACAGTGATCACTGAATGCAGTTGTCTGCATAAGGGGAAATCATGACGATTACTTGCTTTGTTTCTAAATGAATCAGCTGTTTTGATTGAATCATTTGAACGAATGATTGAACGATCACTCAAGACAGGGACTTGCCACCACCTACTGCCTGCTAAGAGTAATTCAATTAACGTCTATGAAAAAAAACATGCATACAACTAATGAATAAAAGACACTATCCACTTTTTTTCTTTTCTTTTTTTGTAAACTGTCTGTTTAAATCTGTTGTTTGACATGTTGTTTTGACTTTAAAGACCTTTAGAGGTTACTTTTCATACAGACTCATAAAGCACTGTTCAGGCCCACTGTAATAAAATAAGATTAATGATCAGTGGGGTGTAGGCAGGCTAACAAGGCTGAATTGAGTGTCCATATGGGAACTATAGTCATCAGTCGCAGTCATAAACAGATCTGATTTTATTGTGTAGGCATAAGGCTCACCGTCAGCGTCACATTAGACTTGAGTTTTTTTTTTCGGAGAGGAAATCCGTGACTCACTAATTCAAAGCAGAAGTGCAGATGCAGTTTGTGGCATTTATGGAAGCACCGCGACTTCATTTCAAATTCATGACATGATGCGTTTAAAGGTGTGACTGATGCAAGTTCACGATGACAAACACACAAGCTTCTCATGCTGGTGCTAGTCATGTTTGGATGTGGTTGTTGTTCATCTGTATGTATGATAGATGCACAGTTGATTATGCGGTACGGTTTAGATCCTTTTCAAATATTTTCCAAGTGATGTTTAACAGAGCGAATTTTCTCTTAATTACCTATAATATTCTTTGTATGTGCAGTTGACCTAAACAAGGCCGTTATAGTTTGTGCTTTTTAAAATGGGCTTATTCCCTTATTATTTGAATAGTTTTAGTTAGTTTCATTTATGGTTTTGTGAACTGTAATTTAGTTTTAGGATGCAATTTAAGACTATGTAGTAAATAAGAGCAAATATTATGAAATATTCATGCAAACTCATTCATATTCAAGGTCATATGTAGCTAAACATGTCTAGTTTGCACTTTCTGGCTGATGAAGAAAATCATCTGCAGCAATGGTTTTCTCTAGAAACATGGGCTGCATCCGAAGTTACCGACTAGTCAGGACTGTAGGTATTGCATTTGAATTTTAATATACTACTCAGACGTCTGCACAAGACGTCTGGCCATAGGAGAAATGGTCGTGCCCAACTGAGCCTGGTTTCTCTTGAGGTTTTTTAATTCTTCACTTTCGCAAATCGGTGAAGTTTTTTCCTTGCCGCTGTCGCCTCTGGCTTGCATGGTTCGGGACTTGTAGGGCTGTGCATCGATGGAGTACTCTTCAGTGTTTGGACTCTCAGCAGTGATTATTAAACCACGCTGAAATGAACTAAACTGAACTTCTATACTGAAAACTGGACTGACACTGTTTCAATTGTTTATAATGCATGTGAAGCTGCTTTCACACAATCTACATTGTAAAAGCGCTATACAAATAAAGATGAATTGAATTGACTTACTCAGGCGTTAGAAAAGTGAGTTCTATACAGTACGAATGTGAGCAGTATGAATGGAACTCGGAAGTTCTACATGCACCATTTTGGCCCAATCCCAATTCTGTTTTTGTGCCCCTACCCCTTCCCCTTCCCCTTGGCCCCTGACAACCGAGGGTTAAGGGAAAGGGCTTCAAAACGTACCCCTAAGAATTGGGACAGCACTTCAACACCTGCATACGTCATCATATGTCATTGCAATCTCTTGCTTCATATAAGATCAGACGATCCCGACTGCTATAATTATTCCAGTTGTGTTCCTTTTTGGTGTTTATCTTCAGGAAATCACTGAAGGCGTATATTATGTTATCATAACGATCTAATGTGGCAATAAGATCGGAACTGTACTGTGCATTTACTCCGTGGCCATATTTATCTATGTAAACACACGAAAACAACATTAACATTATAGCAGACACTGTAAAAAGCTCATTCCCAGCCACTAGACATTACTGACAGGGTATTCCAGTGTCATCGTGTGTCAGAATGTTGTGGGATTGTTGTACATGATTATGGATTATAGATTTCGAAATTTAGCGTTTTTTTTTTTTTTTTTTTTCGTTTTTCTTTTTTTTTTAAAGCATGACGGTAAAACACGAACGCGGTTATGAGTATATCAAAACATATGTTTGTTTGTCGTAAAAATTTGTAATCATGACAAAAAATACTAATTTGTGGATCTCCTTACTTCCGGGTTCCGCTATTCTGCCGTTGTGGCAGTTGTATTCTGGGAAATTTTCTTACCCCTCCGTTTTAAGTGTGGTCCTGAAAAATCTTCGTTTGAAGGGGCGTATACCCCTTGCCATTAGCCCTACGCCTTCAAGCTAAAGAGAATTGGGACACAACTACCCCTTGATGTGAACGCGCAAAACGAGGGGTAGGGGTAAGGGGAAGCGCTAAGGGGTAGAATTGGGATTGGCCCTTTGTCATTATTACGTGATTACGTGACCTACGTGTCAGTTGCAGCGCTTCACTCCCATTAATGAATTCTCTCGCGTGGCATCATGGGATAGCTTGGCGTCCATTCGATGCACACTTCAGAATCTCGCCGGAAGAAATAGGTCATCCGGGTACTTCTCACATACTGATTTTTAAATTGTATGAATTTGGACACACTACTCGACTCACATGCTGATTTTAACATATTATATAGCAGGGAAGTATGCATATGCATGCCACAAAGATGAGTAATTGTTTATTTTATTTTGTTTATTATTATTATTATTATTATTATTATTTAATTTTGGTTTTTCGTTTAATTTATTTAATTTTTTTTATTTCTTATTTATTTATTTGTTTATTTTTATTTTTTTATTTTGCTTATTTTTGTCTATTTGTCTATTCTTTTTGTCTTTTATTTTATTTTATTTTATTTTATTTTTGTTGGTTGAGTATTTTTACTTTCTGAAAACAAACCTGGACTAAACTGATTATAGACAACTGAGCAATACAAGTCTTTAGGTCTGCATTGAGAAATGTTTTCTCTTGACACTCTTTAGATCGAACAAGTCTTGTGTTCAATCTTTTATTTTTCACCACATTGACAGATCAGCACAATGACACTAGCTGTTTTAATATCCTGAAGATTAAAGACATAGAAGTTTAGAGCGCACATCAGGCACGCAACCTCTGTTTTTAAAAAAGCTTGTCTCCGTTTTATTGAATGAACATTTTCAGACTGAAGACATGTCTAAAGCTGTACAGTTGTATCATGGTGTGCAGCTGACAGCGGTTGATATAATTGGTCTCTGAGTGCAAGCATCATGAAAGCCACAGAAGTAACAAACAAGGAGAGTAAAAAGTTGTGAAATGCAGAGCAAATTTTCTTTGTTGAGTGGAGATTATTTTAGTTTTTATTTCATATAAATATATATTTTTTTGCATTTATTTAGCTTTTTGTTTTGTTCTTTGTTTTGCTTTGCATTTAATTATATTGACTATTGTTCTTTTTATGCTTTGCTATTTTGCTTTGAATGAAGGTTTTTGAGCTTGTTTTGCTTTCTGTTCTGCTTGTTTTCCATTTATTGGTTTTATACTATTATGTGTTTGGTTCAACTGTTTTTATTTTTTATTTCAATGGTGCTTTGTTTTGTTTTGTTGGTTTTACTTTAGACGTTAATAACGATTTTTTGCATTGCCTTTTGCTCTTGCTTCTTTTTGCTTTGCAGTTTATTTTGATTTAATTGATCTGCTCTTTTATTCTTCACTCTATTTAACTTTTTTGTTGTCATTCCTCCATTATTTCTTTCACTTTTTAAACTTTGTTTCTTACAAAGCAAACCCTGATAGGATCGTCAAGACACTGACATAATTCAGGCTGACTGTGCACATATATTTAGGGAGAAAATTGGCTGAAAATATTAAACTAACTTAAACTTAACTTTTAAAGCCAGAATTTTAATTTTAATTGCATTTACTGTAATATTTTTTTATTACTCCACAATATACATTTCTGTATTTACCATATCAATGTAATGTAATGTAATGTAGGGCTGTGCGATTTGTGGAAAATATCTAATATAGAGTTTCGTTGCAAAACGAGATATATCCATTTTGAGAAATGTTGGTTATTTGACATTATTATTGAAGACATCAGCAGTCAACTTTATTCACAATTTCTGTACATTAAACTATTACTTGAGCTCAGTGAAGGCCAGGGACACATATTCTTCAAATCCAGAATATTTTTTATTGAATTTTATGTCCATAAATAAGTCAAAAAGCATGCCAAAATGCAACATCTTTATCTTAATATTGTCAAACATCTTAATTAGATTAAAATTCATAAATACTATATGGAACAGTATATACAAAGATTGATTAATAATAATAAGATTCTGAGTTAGTTAGTTAGTTTTGCCAGAAAGTACACAATTATAATATAACTTTTTCTTTTTTTTTGCTGGGGCACCAATGGCTTTAAGCAGGCTTCACTGCGGCATTTGAAGAAATCTTTTGGATCATCAGTGGGAAAATGAACAATTTATCAATAGATCGTAAATATTCATAATATTCAAAAACATAATGCCATAATAAACATAATGTGACTATGGCGTGTGCCAGTAATTCAGGCCAGTTCCTGAATGAAAAGGTCGGATAACAACATACCGGCTGAGCTGTCAGAGCAAACTAACTGCAGGATGTTTATTGTTTCAACCATTCTTAAACCGCTTTGGACTAATTGTGATTAGTTATAATATTGATAAGTAAGATTAAGTTAGTTAAATAAACGACTTGTAGCTTGTTACAGAAAGAGTGGAGGCTTCTTCCACACCGCTGCTGAAAACCTGTATGATCAGAGCAGGCGGAGCGATGGCACAGTTCGCGAACACAAGCTCACCTCGTCCCGTCATATTTAATGACTTATTTCACTGTTATAATAATAATAAGTTATTATAATTATTATATTATTGGAGTTATTATGCTCCATTGTGATCCGTCATCAAAATCTATGAGGTTAGCTCGACTCTGAAGCTTTGATTCTTTGACTGACAGACGGACGTAGCCTCTGACTGACAGCTCACCTACAGTATAAACAATTAAATGGCAAACATTTTTAGTTAGCCTAGTGAATCCTCTTTTTAAAAACATATGTTTTTTTTTTGTTTTGATATTTATCGTTAAATCAATGAGCAAACTCGAAGCATTTCGCCGGCGGTGACTCTCCTTCCAGGGGATGCTGAGCTCACGCATATAGCTGTTCTATATATATAACAGTTCTATAACAGTTCTATAACATATATTTTTCATATCGCAGCCCCTTGTGATTAGCTAACTGCAACGTTTCAAATCACGATTTCGATTAATCGCACAGCTCTAATGTAGTGTAATATAATGTGTGTTTATATAGCACGTTTATCGTGTATGGTCATACACCCAAAGTGCTTCACAATAATGAGGGGGGTCTCTCCACACCACCGCCATTGTGCAGCATCCACTTAGGTGATGAGACAGCAGTCACAGGATAAAGGCACCAATGCGCACACCACACACCAGCTATTGGTGTAGTGGAGAGACAGTGATAGAGCCAATTCAGTGGATGGGGATGATTGGTAGGCCATGATGGCTAAGGGCCAATAGAGGGCATTTGGCCAGAACACCCGGGTTACACTCCTACTCTTTACGAGAAGTGCCCTGGGATTTTGACCACAGAGAGTCAGGACCTCGGTTTAATGTCATCGAAAGACAGATCAAGCGAAATATCAAGTGAAATTAATATTTTTACTAGATTTTACGAGATTTTCTATTATGAGCCCCTTTTTACAAGATATGAAATAAGTCCTTGATATGCCTATAGTAAATGCCTATATGTATTTGTAGTTTCAGCTCAAAATACCCCACAAATAGTGCTTTATAGCTCTTTGAAACTTTCAGACTTTGAGCAAATTTATGCCATTTTGGTGGCTTAAAATTTAAGAGATGTGCATCAAACGCACTCTTCGAAAAAGGGTAACGTTATCTCTGTGGAAAGCTAAAAATGTCAAATGTAGTGGTGCAGAACTCAGCAGTTTTTGGAGATTAAGAGGTTCAATTGAGCATCATAAAATTCTCAGTTTATAAAGTTGATGACATTATCGTCGGCAGGTACAGCACGAAAAACTAATGGTGGACGGCTGCTTCTCAGGCCCCGTTTACACTAGTGCTTTTTCGTTTTAAAACGCATAAGTTTTGCTACGGTTACGCCATCCGTCCACACCACGCCGGAGTTTTCGAGCCGCGAAAACTGAGCGTTTTGGAAATGCTGGAGAGGCCATTTTCATTCTAAAACGCTGCTGCTCCGTCTCAGTGTGGATTGAGGAAAACGGAGACATTTGAAAACGGAGGCGTGGCTGCTGAGATCCGCTGCTTGATTGGGGCTTTTGGGTCATTGCGTAACCTTCCCTTATTCGTCAAGCGCACATGACTATAACGACACCGGAAGACGGCAGACCAGCCTTTACTGTAAACACTGTATTTTCGATAGCCATGGATGTTTTATATTCATTTGTTACTTTAAGTAACAACTCGACCTCGTCGTCTGTCCACAAAAAGACCTCTCATGCTTTCTTTGCCATCGCGTTCATCGTTTAACCAGCGTTTGTTGACTAACAATAACCAAATGCCGAGCGAGACGCATGCTTCCTGTTTATACTTGAAGGCGCATGCCCAGAGTGCGCGAATGGTCACGTGATATACATTTCTAGTGTAGTACTGTGGACGGATATCTGTTGCGCTGGGTGAAATGCTAGTGTGGACGTGGATCGTTTTCATGCCAAAACGCCGTTTTAAAACTAAAACGCACTAGTGTAAACGGGGCCTCACTCAGGACTGTTTATGCTAATGAGAGAGAGATTGTCATTAATGAGCGAGGCTTTTCCCCTCTGATGACATTTACAAAGAGAGATTGTCAGTCAACGTGTTTCTGCAGACTGTTTATAAAGCGTCAATTTATGAATTTGTACCATTATAGGCTGGTTATATTAAGACACTGTTGCAACACAACTGTGCTTAAACCCCTTATAAAAGTGATTTTTGCATACTAGGTCACCTTTAAACGTGAGTCAGTGTTTTTCTAGTGCTTTACAGGTACAGTGACATCACGTGGTGCGCTTTCATTATATGCTTCCCATCTGGTAAGCGATATGTCATAGTAAAGCTCAGAGCACTTATCTGTACATGCTGCGGGTCTTAAACCTTACAGCATCGTTCTGTATTCAACAAGCGTTCACTTGCTTTTGGAGGCTCCTGGAGCTCAGTAAAAATTCTCCAGTGGTTGCATTGTAATGAGACATGCCAGGTGCTTTGCTGTTGATAACTCCCAAGTCTAGAAGTCCAACACACCTCAAAGCTCCAGCACCGATATTTCTTATTTATGCTAGGCACTGAACACCTGCCATATTTAATTGTGCGCACGTGTGACAGTCCTCATCTGGAGGTGGGGATTGTATGTAAACTGCAGCTGCATACTGTTTTCCTCAATGTTTAGTAACTAGGGAGCAAAGTTGCTTATTATCGTTCTTCGAGCTAATGAAACAGCACCGAACAAGCGTCTTCTGTTAAACAGCGATACATTTGCAATAATGTGTAATAATAAATAAACATTTATTTTCTTACCCGTCTTTGTCGAAAAGTTTCTTCAAAATAAGCATGGTCCAAAAAAAAAAGAACCAATTTCGTAAATGTAAAGATGATGGATTGGCATTGCTCATCAAACCAATGGATGCAATTTGTTTCCAGGGGTATTTTAGTTACTTTTTTTTTAGGATTTATTTGCTAATAAACTTTTAAGAGAAGTGAAATCTCCCTCTCTGCTGTAAAGCTGCGCATAGCACGAAGTGGAGTTTGACAAATGGCACGCGTGTGTTTTATAACTTGTCTTTGAACCATTTTTTCTGGTGTCTTCTGCCCTGTGTTATAAATTAGTCTGCGTTTACTGAGCACTAGAGTGAATTCACAACCGAGGTGAGGAATGGGGCAGATGAAGCGTCATCAATGGGAGAAATCACACCAACCTTGAAGGCCGTGAAACTGTGAACTGTAATGGCAAGCAGTAATATCTGCCACACTTTCAGTATTTCATGTCAAACGAAGCAGTGCCGTGCAGAAGCCGTTCAGTTTTTATTAGGTATTTTGCATAAATTGGGTTATATTTATACCTGGATTTTAAAACCTTCTTGGGTGAGAAGATCTGTAAAACATCTGGAACAATTGAAAAAGTATTCTCAATTATCTCAACGGCAGCACATTATTATATCGTCATATTAGTAGTATTATACTGCATAGCAAATAATCTTAATAAAAATTATTTAAGAAAAAGCCAAATGGTGACTAATGGCCCCTTTTCATGAGATACTGATGATCATCTTGTGAAAAGGGTCTTTTAATCACCATATGAAGTTGTTGTTGTTGTTGTTGTTGTTAATATTATTATTATTATTATTATTATTATTATTATATCTTAAGCAGTGTAATATAATGGTACTGGTCCCACTTTTTATAAAGTGGGACCAGATAAAACTGATGCACACCTTAAAGTTCTATCAATTCATACAGGGCTAGTTGTGTACATCAGCATATACTGATATACAACCAGGTAATGGAATGGTACTTGGTATCATACGAGACCGCGAGCCCAGTAATCTGTATTGGAAAGCGGAAAAGGGCGATCTGTATTCTGCTTCTGCATTTACTTTTGCTTTGTTTTATCTGATGTAGTTCGTTGATATCATATAAACTTTATACTAGGAATGTGAACCTCTTTTGGTCTCACTGTTCGCTTCCGATTATCCTGCCATCGTTTCGGTTCAGTTCAACATCTCGGTGCATTGAGGATGCTTTCCATAAACAATTTGATATTTTACTTAGCAACACAATAATTCTTGTATTTAAAATCTGTACATTTTTTAAAATTTATATATTATTTCTAATACCATTTTGTCATTTAGTACAAGCAGTCAGATATATGGCGCCACGGTGGCCTAGTGGGTAGCACGTTCTCTTCACAGCAAGAAGGTCGCTGGTTCGATCCCCGGCTGGGTCAGTTGGCATTTCTGTGTGGAGTTTGCATGTTCTCCCCGTGGTTGCGTGGGTTTCCTCCGGGTGCTCTGGTTTCCCCCACAGTCCAAAGACATGCGGTATAGGTGAATTGGGTAAGCTAAATTGTCCATAGTTTATGTGTGTGAATGAGAATGTATGGATGTGTTTCCCAGAGATGGGCTGCATCCGCTGCGTAAAACAAATGCTGGATAAGTTGGCGGTTCATTCCTCTGTGGCGACCCCGGATTAATAAAGGGACTAAGCTGAAAAGAAAATGAATGAACGAATGAGTCAGATATATGTACTGTACCTTTCATTTTAACTGCTCAAAGAAAACTTTTTTTAATGTATCAAACAAAACTAAAGTACATGCACAGAACAACAAAAACATTTATAGCAAACAAACAAATGTAAATATAATGCATTTGCCTTTTGAGCATTGTTGAGCGATTCTTATATGCTTGTGATTGGTCAAGTACTCAACAGAAAACGTTTGATTTGCTCAGCATGGCTCTGGCGCTGTTTAACAATCAGTGACATGGACACTGATGTTAAATGGTCAGTTGATCCAGTATAGACCATGATGCGGTGGAGAAAACTTGCTCAGCAGACATGCTCATGTCTGAATCCACAAGTTACGTTATTGTTCTAACAGCCGAGAGAAAAGATAAATCGTTCAACGCTCACGAACATGCCAGCAGGTCAAAGGGTCCACAGAGAGTGAGAAAGAGAGAGAGAGTTTACAGCTTTTGTTTTTCCTCTCTGTGTTTTGATGTATTGTCCAGCAAACTCACAAGCAGTGAATTGTGCACCGTTGTCTGCTTTTTAAGTATTTGGAGCGTTTTAATTACTCATGGTCCCCTCCCTCGCCATAGTAAGCTACAGCCATATAATGCCTATGTGATAAATTACGTCAGTACATAAGAACCGGTTATCATTATTACTGAATCGATAGTGAATTGTTTACTTCTACATCGCGGTGCATCAAAGAAACAATTAATTTTGACCCCCCCCCCCTATAAACTTCTTATCTACTGTAAACACCCTCAAATACACAGAAAGTATTCCTATGATTACTTTAAATCTAATACAGACTGTTTTGATACATTTGATGAACAGATCTCTAGGGCAGGTTTTTGACTACGGTTCTAACGATCTCAAAAATTTTGCGTGATCTATAGCTCCGATTAGCTCTTACCCTCATGATGAGATCGCCCTAAAATGCATAGTAATGTCAGGTGTAAATAAGATCTAATATCCAATCCGCAAGGTCCCAGAAGCACTTATTTTGGAGTATATCTATTCAAGTCAGAACAACAATTTAAAAAACTGTACCTGACCTCAATTTTATCCAAGGGCAACTGACAGCAAACAAGTCCTCATCCTTCCTGCTCATCTTAGGTTGTGTTTTTTTTTATTTTTTAGTGAGTTTGGTACATTCCCACATACATTTGTTTTTGGGAAAAGGCTTCAAGTTCATTGCTTGACTGTAAATGCAGAGTGTTGGTGAAATGTTGACGTTTCCATCAAGAGGTTACACCTGGTTTTAAAGTTTACTTATTTTACTTGTCAGATTAGTAAGAGAGATGGAAAATAATTTGTTTGTACTGACCTCTCCGTCTGACCTGTACGTTATAATCTGCTGCTTCGCTTAATGGTCATGTTTTGTACAGTGTTCTCAGTATGGTCATTAACGATTGTGAATAAAAAAAAAAATGTAATAATAAGGTATATAGTACATTATGGTATTTTTAGTAATTGCTATACGTTTAAGTACTGTACATGACGTACTTTTGTTAATGAACGTAATTTGAAAAGCAATTTTCAGATAATTATTTTAGTTCTACCTTCAATCTGGCTTTTGGTAATTGCTGGTCATTTCACCTTTTGCAAGGTTGTGCTGACAAGCCTGTGTCGAACCATAAAAATGCACAAATAACAGTAATAATAATAATAATAATAAAATCTCATGCTGTTGGAGAGTTTTTTTTTATAATGCGTTTCACCGTCTGCACATCATTTGCTTTCATAACTATCATTTGCCACCTGGTTTTTGCAACAGTTGCTACATTTGCACTACAAATAGCAAATAACTATTTCAGGCCTTTTGGCAAACGTAAACAGCATTTGCAGTGTAGATCAAAAATCCAATACTAATTGTGCAGAGAAAAGGTGTCGGACGCACAAATTGGACTGGTTTTGCATATTCTGCAGATGGCCTTTCATCTGTGAAATGAAGATGTTGTGGTCTTTCAGAACGATGTTTGCACTGCATCAAATAGCGGTCTACTGATGGAGGTAGGAACTGTGCTGCTGGTTTTGAAACACTTTTTTTTTAAGTGAGGAGAGTAAATTAGTGGCAAATTATGTAAACTACCTCTGAGACACTGAGGCACTTTTTCTTTGAATATTTTTGGTCTATTTTTTGGGTTCATGTAAGGGTTGTACTTAATTGAAATTATGTAATATGTAATATTTAATTATGAATCAATTTTAATTTGGTTATAATTGTTAACTTTTTTCCTGGCATGAGCAGGAATTGCTTCTGGCAACATTTTTTTGGCCTTCAGAATATTTTATTGTTTGAATATCTGAACATGTCACAAACAAACAACAGACTGAATAAAAAATAACAATAATAATAATAAAAAAAATTACAGACTTTCATAATTAGCCTTGGTAGTATCCATTTTTTTTAACAGTCAGTTCAAAACGTGATTAATAACTGACAATTCTTACATATGAAGAATCGAATTCATCTAATAACATCTGTCTAATGTTGTTGTTGTTATTATTATTATTATTATTATTATCATCATCACAATTACTACTATTGGAAAGCATTCATTCATTCATTTTCTTTTTGGATTAGTCCCTTTATTATTCTGGGGTTGCCACAGCGGAATGAACCGGCAACTTATCCAGCACGTTTTACGCAGCAGATGCCCTTCCAGCTGCAACCTATCTCTGGGAAACATCCATACACACTCATTCACACACATACATACACTACGGACAATTTAGCCTACCCAATTCACCTATACCACATATCTTTGGACTTGTGGGGGAAACCGGGAGTGAATGCAGGGAGAACAATTGGGAAGCATGTGATTTATTATTTTTATTTATTAAATTTTTTATACGTAATTTGGTCTAAGGGTATGCAGTCTTTGGGACATACTACTTCCTCGTTAACGGACCGTTATGTTGCTTAGTTACGTGGCCTGTCGATCATCTTGCCACATCATTCACATTCCTTTCATATTTAATTTCCTACCATGTCGAAGAAGCAGCAGTGGTTTAATCTGCCATCCGTGAGTCTTTCATTCAAACAAATCTCCTCAGGTGTTCAGATTATTATCCATTCGGAATTATTGATCCAAAACACCTCTTTATACAATTTCACATTGTTGTTGCACATTAAGAATGATTTGAAAAAACGTCATATTTCCACTAGGTTAGATATTAATTAATTAATTCAAATCATCAAACATCCTTACCGAAGCATCCCCATTTGTCATTCCCATTAGGTTTGTAGTTAAACTATTTTTACATGCATTAGTAGTTCTAATTATTTAACGCACAATGTATTGTGGGCAATATTAGCAGACTTTACACAGATCTGAATAGATTTAATTTCACTGGGAAAAAAATAGACGACCCAGGTAACTTCAGAGTACTCATTTAAACATGATTTGGGACATACTAATTCTGTTTTTGAATATTATTTAGGATGTGAACTCAAATGTGAATTACGGGGTGGTTTGTGGGGAATTGACCCCCCCCCCCCCCCAATTAATGCTTGATCACCCCTGAAGGATGTTAAATCAACTTGTATAGGGGACAGTTCTCTAAATAGTTAGAAATGGTTCTATATAGATGTGTATCTTAAGGATGTTAAATCAAATTGTATAGGGGACAGTTCTCTAAATAGTTAGAAATGGTTCTATATAGATGTGTATCTTAAATAATAATATCAATAATTAAAACAATAGATAATACAAAAATGCATTTGACCACCCCTATAACGGTTCTTACCATTGTGATTGCGTAATCAGTCAATCCATGCGAGGGAAAAAACATCATTCAGCACTCTGAAACCTGCCATTCTAGAGCTCTGATAGATGTTAATCAATGATAGATAATAATAGGTTTTTGCTTCTACATATAGCTTAGACAGAAACTAAAATGACCTGCATAGTTTGACCTACAGTAACAGGATTTTGTAGGACAGAATACACTAAATATCCCACAAAACAATGAACACGTAAACATGTTTTATTAATAAATTAGATGTAATTTAAATAAAAACATAGATTTGATTTACTGAAGCATGTATTACACAAACTAAGGGCTCGCACTAGGTACAGTTGCCTTGAACCGTGCTGAAGCGTGACCCCCCCCCCCATTCAGTTTAACAGGAAAAGAAGCCCTCTCACTCAGCACAGTGCAGATTCCTTAAGTTGTATCGTTTTGTATTATTTTTAGTCATTTGAGATGCTGTGATACTTGAACAGATCCTCAACTTTTGACGTTTATAAATTATCATAGTCATTATCAAGTCTCTGGGCCCAATTAAGAGCACTCATGCTTGTCAAACTGGGCACGGTTTGGAAAGCATCGTGTGACTGCATCTTAACATTATTGAAAAGTGTGCCCCCCCCCCATCATCAATGTATAATTCGCACCCCTATAAAACCCTTACAATAAACGCAGCTGAACAATGTCTTAAAGCAGGAAGGAATTTATGATGCTCTTCATTCCCAAGGTCAATTTCTAGAAATCCTTTGTTTTACTGCCCTGTCTATTTTCGATTCATTCTCCTTCCATTGCATTGTCCAGCTATCCGATGACTTGATGCTCTGCCTGCAGCGACAGGTCGAGTGTGTGTTTGTGTCTTTCCGCAGCTCCATGGCTTTTGCGCTGGTGTAAATGATGTGCCACATGTGCAAGACCAAAGTATGTCCAGGGAAATACAGGATCCTGTGATCGCAGCCTCATGTGTTAAAGCATCACTGACTGCGGATTAATATGATCCTGTTGAATTGGATTTGACAGAAGAAACCGTTCGGTGACCTCAATCGAAAGTCATTATTGACTGCTTGGTTGAAAGCGTGCGCTATGAATAATAATGTTATTTTTATGTGGAACAAAGTTATTGATATTGCTGACTTTTCGGGGATTTTAGATGTGTAAGCTTGCAGGACAAGATTTATAAACAGCAATGCAACACCTTGGAGGTCTGATGTAATGTGTAGAAATGCACAGTCCGTGTGCCGGTTAAAGTTAAACATCTTTAATTAAGACTATTTTTAGAATTTATTAGATACATTCGGTTTTTGTGTTTATTGATTAAAAGTTATTATCTTATGTTACATTTATTTATTTAAAAATATAACTATATATATTTAATATGTCATTAAAGGGCACCTATTTTACCCCTTTTTAAGATTTAATATAAGTTTTTTGTGTCTCCAGAATGTGTCTGCAAAGTTTCAGCTCAAAACACCCATCAGATTATTTGTTGTAGGTTTCTTTTTTGTTGTAGGTTTTCTCTTTTCTCTCTCCTTTTCTTATTGTGTTTCTCTCTTCTTTTTTTGATTTTCTTCTTTTTCCCTTCTGTTTTTTCTTTTCTTTTTCCTGTCCTTTTCTTTTGCTTTTTTCTTTTCTTCCTTTTCTTCTTTTTTCTTTTCTTCTTTTCTCCTTCTGTTTATTCTTTCCTTTTTCTTCTTTTTCTTTTTCTCCTTCGTTTCTTTTTCTTTTCTCCTGTTTTTTCTTTTGATTTTTTTCTTTCTTCTTTTTCATTCTTTTACTTTTCTCCTCCTGTTTTTTCTCCTTTTTCTTTCTTTTCTTTTTCTTTTTTTTACTTTTCTTCTTTTTCTCCTATTTCTTTGTCTTTTTTTCTCTTCTATTCTTCTTCTTCCTCCTTCTTCTTCTTCTTCTTCCTTCTTCCTTCTTCTTCTTCTTCTTTCTTGTTTTTCTTCTCTCTTTATTTCTTCATGTGTTCAACAGAATAAAGAAATTCTCAAAGGCTTGGAACCACTAGAGGGAGTCAATTTTCATTTTTTTGGTGAACTATCCCTAAAAAAACAAACAAATCATAATTGCGGTAAAAAAAAGCTGAACTACTGGCTGAAGATATTTTTTTACTCACAATTCTGACTTCTATCCTCAATTGACATCGAGAGTTATAATGTAAATTTGAGTTATAACGTACATTTCTTAGGTAAAAGAGACTATAAAAGAGAATCACTATTTTGACTTTATAACTAGCAATTTGGTGTTACGAAGTCAGATTTGCGAGATATCAAATCAATTTTTTGACTAGATTAGAACAACTAGAATTCTGAACAAAACGTCAAATATGAAAGCGAAACTTCGAAGTCATTTAAGATGTTAAAAAAATGATAAAGTTGGAATGTGATATACTTAAAAATGTGATTGGGACAAGTCAGAATTGTAAAACTGAAAAAGCCAGAGTTACCTTATTTTTTTGTCATTTAATGCAAACCTTGCTAAATCATTGGAAGGGAAAAGGGAAGAAAATACGTTCACACCATTTCCTCCCCACTCTTTGTGTAAAGTGCCATATCACACCTTTTAATGCCTATAACACTTTACACTTTTCTATAATTTTTGTGTGTGAGTCTGGCTTTCTGAAAGATGTCCAGAAACAGGTCATACATTTTCAGTTTTCATGCATCTCTCATGGGTTTTCCAGTCAGCACAGATATATGTCTGCTCCTTGTATGGACTGCAAATTGCTTTCTTTACAACCTCACATGACACACTTGTACACACACACACACACACACACACACACACACGAACGCACACCTATAGTGTTTGCTAGCGAATGATGCTTTTAATTACACATCTCAATAGCAGCTGCCTTAGTGAGTTCTACTTTAACACCAGACCATCATTTAATTGCGCCTTCTTTCAAGTAGTCCTCATTATGCTGTTTCTTCCCCTGAAAATGCCATTCATCATCATGCAGTCATTTATTATGCGACTCGTATGTGATTAATGCTAATCTGTCATCATCATCTATGCAAAACAGAAAACAGATTGTTTTGTTCAAGCCAGGCAGTTTTTCCTAAGTGCTCTTGAGGAAAGCTTTAAGTTGATCTCATACTCTCTGGCAGATTGAAAAATATTTTAAAAAGCAAAATTTAAGATAAATAAATAACTAAAAAATACATTTTGTGTGCTCTATCAGTTTGTAATGCATTTCAGAGTTTTTTCATGCACATTGTTAATACAGTATTAACATATTGTAATTATTCTTAATAATAATAATAATAATAATAATGTATTATTATTATTATTATTATTATTATTATTATTATTATTATTATTATTTAGTTAGAGTTTACCAAATTAAATTATATTTGTGCATGAAATGTTAATTTGTGGTTAATTATGTCTTAATTGTATATTATGATCTAAACTATAGTAAGTCTCACATCTATCATTTATTTAAAAAAAACTTAGCATCAAGACACTGTAGCGTGCGTATATATACATGTGTATATAATATTAATATATACATATTATTTATGTATTTTTATGTGTCATAATAATAAAGCATAAGTATATATATATATATATTAGGGCTGTCAATTTATTAAAAAAATTAACTAGTTAATCACACTTCTAATCACACGAAAAGCTGCATTTATTACAGAAATAAAAACACAGGCATGTAAGTGCCATTTGAATTTTAAAACAATCAATGCCAATAACAAACAAAAATTGTTTCCATGTTGGATTCTAAGTGAACTACAAAAAAAAATCCAAAATAAAGGCATTGCAAATATGGAAATTGGAAGAAAAAATAAATTAATAATAAAGTATGGAATACAAACAATTGTATTCATTGTAAAGTTGTTTTGCGAGTTGAGAACATTAATTATAAAGTAGAAACAATTTTGCTTAGTCCTCCTTAACATTTAGCCAGTTGCTATAAGACTGTCCAGTCTGTTGACATTATCGGGTGACAACACAGACGCTCGCACACACACACACAGAGAGAGAGAGAGAGCGAGAGCGCAGTACAGCGCACTCCCTTCAAATCATCACCACGCAGGTGATGATTTCTCAAGCAAGGATTCGTATACAGCAATGCGAAGCAGACGCTTTACAAAAGTTGCGTGTAGGGGGGAAAAACGTCAAACTTAATGAAACATTTGAGGGTGCTTGGAATCAATTTAGAGAGGAATGGGCTGTCTTTGACAGCTTGCGACATCATCTGGCACTTTCACTGAGTACATTTACATGGATCCATATTATCCTTTATCCATATTCCTTTGCTCATTAAACACACGCAGGGCCGGAGCAAGCTGAACTGGTGCTCTAGGTGAACGGTGATCACGTCGCCCTCAACCCGAAAGTGAAAAAGAAAGTGACCGGTTCGCGGATGAACGTGAGGACCGGGAGGGAGGGGGTAGGTGTCGCGGATTAAAGTGAGGACCGGGGGGTTTGCTCACTATTCTGCCACCCTTGTCGGCCGCCTTGGTTGCCTCTATGGACGCACCGGCCCTGAACACACGTCGGCCACAACAGGAAAAAAAAAACTGCCACTGCATTACATGCGTTATTTTTTTTTTAACGAGTTAAATGTTTCAAATTAATCGGCGTGCGTTAACGTGCTAATTTTGACAGCCCTAATATATATATATATATATATATATATATATATATATATATATATATATAGAGAGAGAGAGAGAGAGAGAGATTTTATATATTATATATATATTAATTTAAAAATTTTATACTGATTTATTAAGGGATTATACACTACCTGACATAAGTCTTGACGTCGATCTCAGTTGTAAGAGCAACAAATAATAACTTCTAGTTGATCATTTGGAAAAGTTGCAGAAGGTAGATTTTTACGAGTGCAGAGTGGATGCCCAATACATTACAATTACTTCAGCAGGATATCACTCTTTGTCATACTTCAGCCTCCACATCAAAGTTCATGAAAGATGATCAAGGTGCTCCAGGATTGGCCAGCCCAGTCACCAGACATTAACATTATTGAGCATGTCTGGGGTAAGATGGAGGATGCATTGAAGATGAATCCAAAGGATCCTGATGAACACTGGTAGTCCTGCAAAAATGCTATCTTTGCCCTTCCATTATTTCTGTTAAGTGACGGGTTTTGTCTAAGCAAAGTCAGACCTTATACTGTCCTACTTAAATAATTTAAAATCAAGTCATGGTCATATTGTATTTTGGTAAATTAAGCGTAATTTAGAGGACTTTGCCCTTCATATAAGCCACTTCTGATACCAAATGATCAACTAGAAGTCAAGTTATTATTTGTTGTTCCTTAAACTTGGATAGGCGACAAGACTTTTGTCAGGTAGTGTATATATTAAGAGCAATATAATAATAATAATAATAATAATAATAAATTTTCTTATTTTACTGTTATCAAATGCAGCTTAGCTGAATTTGACACATTTAAAATCATATAGTGTAAACATTGTTAATTAATAAGCTATCACATTTTTTTGTTGTTGCAATCCAGCAATTTTCAGAGCAAATATTGTTTACCACAGTGTAAATTGCCTTCTTATATTGTAATATCTTTACATTACTTGTTTTCTTGCAAGTCTACTATTTAAAGGAACATACAGTGCTCTTTCAGCCAGTCTTTCCAAGTATTAAGTGAAATAATAACTCTGCAGTAAAGAAAAAAGGTGTTAGGAACTCTTTTCATCATTATCTCTGCATTTAGCTTGTCTGCAGCCTAAGTCATGTTCTCAGCAGTCAGTGCAGGTCATTGAGTTTCTGCCTTCAGGCAATGAAATTACATCAGGAATCATGATAGAGCTGATGCAGCATTATCTAGATCCAACGTAGATGCTGAGGTATGACAGAGTGAACAAAAAAAAATTATTTCTCCATCAATTTTGGTCAATCTTGAAGCTTTAACATCACACTTTTACCAATGAGAACTGGGCTTGCATGTCTTTGATGCACCAAAGTGAAATTAACTTGAAATTAGCTAGTGAATGCATGCAGTCAAAATTCACTCAAGCAATAAAAAAAAATGTTTAAAACCAATCTGCCAGATAAAATCCTGAATGAACGAACACCATGTAGGAAACGCCCACCAAATGCTTTTTTAATTAGTGAATACATTTTTTTATAATGATTTTTTTGTGTTTTTTCACCTTTATTGTGATAGAACAGTTGTTTGCAACAAACAAACATTATAAAATAAACCAAATAAAAATGTATAAACAAATAAAGCAAAATAAACAATGAAATATATGCTCCGATGAAAACATACATGTATACGCATATATGTGGATGAAAGCAAACATGTACACATGTGTATGCATATATCTACACAATCACACACACAATAATCCTTAAATGTGCATATACATGCACACATCGCACATGCATACATACACCAACACAAAATGCATTTTAGATAAAATGTATACACTTCACATACTGTTATATTCATATGCAATTTTAAAAAGGTGCGTCTTAACACGCTTTTTAAAAACCTGAATGCTGGGAGATTCTTTCACTTAATTTCGGCACACAGTACCATTTAGGCACTGACTACTAAATGCTTATTTAAAATACCATATTTATGTATTAAAATAATTATTAGTATTAAAGGCACATTTTGGATTTTCAATTTGTTGAAATGTGCCTAAAAATGTATTCATTTAATAATTAAAAAAATTAGAAAATGATTATAAAATAATAAGTTTGAAAGCAGTAGTTATTTGTAAAGCTTTAAAAGGTTGGATTTAAAATAAAATGAAAATGACATCAAATTTGTAGCTTTGTTACACATGCAGTTGTATAGTTTTAACTTAAAGTAGTAAAGTATTTATTAAAAATAAAGTAGTACAAAAACAAATATGTATATAAATTATACATATACTGTACACACACCCATGCACACATACTGTATGTATGCAGATGTGATTTATAAAGTTTGTTACACAAGTATAATTTTAACAAAACTTTTTTTTCTTACAAATGTGATTTTTCACTTAGAAATGCATAGAATAGTTTTTTTTTTTGCCCGTCTACATTTAAATTTAGTCATTTACCAAACGCTTTTTTTCTAAAGCGACAGTCTATGGCACCATTTTAGAAAATGAATAATTTGTTGCTCTACTGGACCATTGTTAAAATGTATTAAAGACAAAAATATCTATTTTACAAATGGCCGCCAAGAGCCAATTTAAAGCTTTTATTGTCTTTGTTTTTTTTTTTTAGTTGGCTTCAAGCATCTACAGCTTCGCCTGCTCTCTGTGGAATCATCACACAGACTCATTTCTACAGCAGATCTACACTGGAGACCAACAGACTGCTCTCGGCTCTCTAGAGCGAACACTGCTGTCTCTGAAAGGTATACATGCACACATACACATACGTACCAGAACACACACACACACAAACACATATATGGCTAGTTCTGAGACACTCGCTGCTGCTTCTTTCAGCCTCCGCCTGCAGATTACAGACTTAGGCAGAGCTACATAAAAGCACAGCGTCTGCTGGAGTTAATGCAGTGAAGCAGTCGCTGACTTCAGTAGCTGTAAACCCTTGACAGAATGAGAGAGTTCAGCCTTCAAAAGCGTAAACTGTGCTGCTGATTTTAATTACTGGGCTGTTTGTGAAGCATATTCATGTATGAGTGTTTAATGCAAACACTTTATGGGGGAATAAAATGAATGTGGGTCGAAATTGTAAACATGCTTTATTAAATCAATCCAATATGTTTTTTGATGTTTAAATGTAAATTTATATATTCTCTGATAATCATTGATATAAATATAAATATTTCTTGAAGTCTTTAAGACATTTTTGTTTTTTTAAATCTGTGTTTCTCTACCAAGTTCCTGGATGACCACCAGCTCTGCACATTTTTCATGTCTCCTGAACCAAAAACACCCAATTCAGATCATAAGCTCATTAGCAAAGACTGAAAGACCTGTAATGGGTGTGACAGATAAATGAAACGTCCAAAATATGTAGTGCTGGTGGTCCCTCAGGAATGTGGTTGAGAAACACTCACTTAAATGCTTGTTTTTACTCACGAGTGCTTGAAATGGTAGTTTATTTTGGTTTGTTTGCTGTTTTTTTAAACCATAAATTATTAAATACACAAAGGGCACTTAACCTTTCATTTAAATTAAAAGTAAGCAAAACTATTGTATTATTTAAATTTCTTTATTTTATCATTTGTGTATGTAGTTACTGGTTTTAAAAACCCAAACATTATATAAAATTTGTAACAGATTTTTTTCGTATTTGTAATATGAAGTATTTTTGATGTAATACTGTTGCTGTAAGTAATTGAAGGTCTGATCATTTTGTACTAAATTTCTTCTGCAGTTCTTCGAAAGCTTACTGTCCATGGCTTCGTTGATCCACAAAACAACATGGAAGTCATGGTGAGTGCTTAAATAATCCAAACAATAAGTGATGTCTCATAAATCACAAAAAATAACAAAACAAGACTATCAAGTATAAAGAAGCCCCTAAAAGAAGATGCTAATTAAGCAAGACAAGGCCAGTTTATTTGTACAGCACATATTATACATAAACAGGAATAAAAGAGATAAGTTTAAGAAAATAAAAAAATTATTAAAAACTGAGTAAAATGTGTTTAAACGGGTTATAAAAGAATGGAAAAGCAACAAAAGATACAATAGTGCGATCTGTCGGAAGTAGTACAGTGCTCATTCAGTAAAGGCACAGCTAAACAGATGTGTTTTTAGTCTTGATTCAAATGTGCCTAATGTTGGAGCACTTCTGATCATTTCTGGAAGCTGATTCCAGCAGCAGAGGGCATAGTGGCTGAAGGCGGATTCACCCTGCTTTCACTGAAAATAAATTGGAATTTTCAATTTATTGATCCTAAATATCTTAGGGATCTGTGATCGGTTTGTATTCAGTGAGCATATCTTTAATATATTGAGGTCCTAGGCCATTTAGTGATTTTTAGACAAGGAATAATACTTTAAAATCTATTCTAAATGTAACTGAGAGCCAGTGTAAAGACCTGTGGACAGGTAGGATGTGCTATGCTTCTCTGATTCTGATCGGAATCCTATCAGCAGTGTTCTGGTTGAGCTGCAACTGTTTTTTTTGGGAAAGCTGGTGAGGATTCCCTAACAGTAATCCACCCTGCTGGTGATAAAAGCATGAACAAGTTTCTAAGTCCTCACTGGAAGCAAAGCATCTAATTTTTGCTGTGTTTCAGATGATATTATTCTGATTTATTTATTGCTTTGACATGACTACTGAAACTTATATCTGACTCCAGAATAACACCAAGATTCTTGACCTTATTTTTTGTTGTTTGACCCCTAGAGCCAAATTACGCACCCACCTTGAGAACCTCATGTCTGTTCTCAAATGCAATGACTTTAGTTTTCTCTTTGCTTAACTGAAGACAGTTTTGGCACATCCAACTGTTAATTTCATCTGTGTGTTGGCAGAGGGTGTCAGTGTAGCTGAACTCATTAGGCAATAAGACTAAGTAGATCTGCGGGTCATCAGCATAGCTGTGGTACTGTAGGAGATTTGGTCATTTCTCATTATTTGGCTCAGAGGGAGCATATAAAGGTTGAACAAGAGAGGTGCCAGAATTGAACCCTGTGGGACACACGTCATGGGTGTCCACCTCAACCTGATGGTCACCAATTAGATTTAGGTCAAATCATTTCTGTTGTACTCTCTGCAAATTATGCAAGGAGTTATTATGTAACCCTGCAACTTACAGAAAATATTCTTATGTTTACTTTCTGCTTGATTAAATGTGAACTTAAAGTCAGGGCTGATGTTCACTTTTTAAACGGCTGATCAAATCTCTTTTTGCACCATTTCTTCTATTAAATTAGTTTTAAGGAAAGTTAAACTTAAAAACAGAGCAGTTGTGTTTGCAAGTAAAATCAACCTTAGTGTTATGATGTTGGAGGTTTGACATTAAAATAAATCATCACAAGTAAACGAGATGCTCATTCTCAAGTGGAAAATAGAGGTTGGGGGAAAAAAACAGGTCAGTGTGAATATTTAATGCATTACATCTATATCCTGAGGTAGTTGTGCGTGAAATATTGGAATATCTCTCCTTTAAACACAACAGTTTCTGCCTTTTCTTTGACACTAGCAAAATAATGATGATGTATTTGCTCATTCTGCTGTATTTAAATGGGTTAAATGAGAGTTTTGTCACAGTGTAATCCGAATGGAGGAGGGTTTGCTGGCACGCAGCACATGCTGAAGTGCAGCCAGACTCTGCAGGAAGCCCATATGGTGCCTTCATCTCTTAATGCATCTGTGGGAGTTTGCTTATCAGACATCATTTTCACATTACATTGATGCCATTTTATAAACCTTAATGAGTCTAAACAAACTTTTGTAGTGCTCACGGTGCTAAAGAACATTGACGGGACTACTTGATGTGCTGTTTTTTCTTTATAATAAAATAGTCTGAAAATATGGTAGTTTTATAAAAAAAAATGGTCAGACTTTAAAATAAGGTTTCATTAAGTAATGTATTTACTTACATCAACTAATTATGAACACCCGTAGATCATTTATTAATCATAGTTCAACATTTACTAATTCATTATTAACATTAAAATTCATGCTTGTTAACATTAGTTATTGCACCATGACTTAACCTGAACTAACTATGAACAACTGTGTTTCTATTAACTAACATAAACACATACAGTAATAAATTATTTGTTCATTATTGCTCAAAGCAAATACATTAACTAATACCACCTTATTGTAGTGTGTTGCCAAACATTTATACTAAAAACAGTAATTTGTTGCTCCGCAGGATCAATTTTTGGGCTGATTTACTAACAGCTTGAGACAGTGAGAATTTTAGTTTTGTCCTTAAAAAACTATGGTCTCTCCAATTAGAACATGCAGTGAAACATTAAACAATATTTAGGAGCTGATGTTATTGCATATGCATTTGCAGAGGTTCTTTTTATATTTTAAATTTATGGAAGGAGAGCGTTTCAAGGAAACATTTAAGATGATTTATGATTGATTTACTGGTATTTACTGATCGATTTACCTGCTGTGTACATGTAATATGACTGCCTGTTCTGATAATGTTTGTTTATTTTTTATTTTTTTTACTGCCATTGTTTTATTTTTGATGAAGTGTTTTAATTTACCAATATTTCAAGCCTACAAGCTGATCTTTTTATGTTTTTGATATACTTACATTTTTTAAAATGATATTAATTATTACATTCATTCATTCATTCATTCATTTTCTTTTCGGCTTAGTCCCTTTATTAATCCGGGGTCGCCACAGCGGAATGAACCGCCAACTTATCCAGCATTTGTTTTACGCAGCGGATGCCCTTCCAGCTGCAACCCATCTCTGGGAAACACATCCATACATTCTCATTCACACTCATACACTACGGACAATTTAGCTTACCCAATTCACCTGTACCGCATGTCTTTGGACTGTGGGGGAAACCGGAGCACCCGGAGGAAACCCACGCAACCACGGGGAGAACATGCAAACTCCACACAGAAATGCCAACTG
>CAIGQQ010026963.1:10399375-10420319 GCA_903798035.1 Danio albolineatus | reverse complement strand
CTATACGTCCACGTCGACTTAATAATATTTTTGCAGTATATTTATATTAGATTTTATTAATTGCTAGACATATATATATATATATATATTTTATTTATTTATTTTTTTTAATGAAGGTTGCGCTAATGTACACTCATAATATTGTTTCCTAAATAATAACATCTATGGTAACAGTACTGCAAATATATCTGTTTTTAATTGTAATTTAACAATTTTTTTAACCATTATGGTAATACGTTTGTTTCAGGACTAATTCTCACTATTAACTAGTGGTTTATTACCTGCCTGTTATTAGGATATTGGCTTTTTATTTGTGCTTAAAGTACATATTCTGCATGATCTTATTCTACTTTCCTAATCCTACCCAATGGGCTCTATGCACAGCTAGAGTTTTAAAGCAGACAATAAACTTCCAGTGAAAGCTTAATGTGACAATTTCACAAGGTTGTTTTTACACCATTTATGTTGTAATGCAATTACAATACATTCAGTTGAATAGACTTAAGCATTCATTAAGTTGTTCAAGTGTAAAACGATATGAAATACACGCTAGCGCCGTCAGTAGCAAAAGGCTAGCGCAGAAATTCCATCGAAAGTACTGAGGTAAAATAAATTTTAAAGGCATGGCAGGGGGAAATGAAATTTAATGCAGTGTTTTTTGTACGATCTGAGACCCACTTCATATTATATATCTAACAGGCAGTGAAGATCACAGATTTAAAAAAAATCTGATTTTAAACGTGACAATTTTATAGTGTAAAGACTGGTCACCAGGAGCCACCAGGCTGCCTGGCTGAAAAGTCTGTGTGCATATAGCCCATACCAAAACTACTATCTTAATAGCCCTTATTAAGCAGGAGATTAAGATAAATTAAAATAAAGTGTGACATTTATTCCTTATTTTCTGATCCCTGTGTATTTTCCATTTATTTTTGCATTTTAGATCGCATATGATCACATTATGATCTCTGCTTGGACAAATTTGTCTTTGCTGTTCATATAAATTGTTACTAATGCTGTCACGATCACCAGCGATCTCTACAGCCAGAGAGGTTGGCACACACACACTTCTGTGAACTACAGATTTGTTAAAGGACTACAACTCCAGTCATGCAGCACACACACACACACACACTCCTGCTCCATGTCATGACTGATTGCATACACATCACCGGAGGACTGTCAAAGACTGATTACACGCACTATATAAACAGCACACTCGCTCCCAGTCATTGCTGAATATTGTTATCTGTATTGTGACTCTACAACGCGTTTCCTTTGTTCCTGTTTTCCGTGTTTTTGATCTTAGCCTCGCTATTTGTTTACCCTTGCCTGCCGCCAGCCTTTTTGATCCTATGCCTATTCTTCGACTATGATTTTTGATTTTGCCCTATTAACCATTGCAGTACTGTCTTTGTATATTAAATCAGCACTTGGATCCTCAACTCCATTGTCACCATCACTCATCTGTTACAAATGCCATGTATTGAGCTGCCAGTACTTTTTTTAAGTTGAGAATTTATTTTTTTTACTTATTATATTATATACAATATATAGTTTAAAACTACTAAGATGTTAGCAAAAGTCTCTGCGTTAAACTGTATTAAGTTAATTGGGACAGAGATCAAGTTCCCAAAATGCCATTCAAAAGCCATTAATTAACAGATATGTTCAGTGTTTACAGTGATTATTTGTTAAATCAAGTAGAACTTCACACTAATATTTGCAAGTTACCCATTCTTACTGTGTAGCGCAACTGGTAACAAGAAACTTGAACTAATACTGGTATTGATACAAACTACTGAATATTTAACAACACTGCTTCATAATATACAGATGTTCAGTCTATATAAAAGATATAGGGAATATTTTTATACAGCAGAGCTGAATGATTTCAAGTATTCAATATAAATTCACACCGTATTGAGCATGAATTTGACATTCCAGCTCCTTCCCCTTCTGCTTTAAAGAAGATCCCAATTTCTTTTCTCCCCAAGTTCATCTATTCATCCCTTGATCTGGCAGTCCATTTGTTCGCCTGTCAGGCCAGCTGCATCTTCTTTTGACATTTTGAATTTGAGCTTATTAGTCGCGGTGAAGAAAATGATGATGCCACCATTATTGATCCTTTCTGAAGGTAAGAAGGCTCAAAAAGAGAATATTTTCAATGAGCTTCTGCCTCCAGCTATCAGTCAGCCACTGAAAACCCGAAACACCGTGTTCTTCCTCTTGGGCTGGAGCTCTCTTGCCTCTCTGGAGTCTCTTGGTCTTTAATGTCGTCTTTCAGCTCAAAGCCGCAGAGTCCCTGTCATGAAATACCTTTTTCTTTTTTTTCCTCCAGTCCTCCTCGTTTCTCAGTTCATTGTTCCTTCATGCTTATCAAACCCAGAACATCTTCAGGCTGCGTTTGAATGATGTTGAGTGCCTGAAGTGGACTGGTGTTCAGCCACCAGAGAGATTTCACATCAGGCTGAGTGTATATGTTTGGAAATGCAAATGAGATCAGAAACAAATGTGCTTCACTTTATTAAATTGTAGGAAGTAGAGAAGTTCTATTTCTTAGAATGTACATACTTGAAATTGATCAAGATGGCAGAAGAATGACTGGGATTTAGGAAGGCAAAAAGAACACTTGGTGCATTTACTTTCGCTTATTACTGACTCTACAATAAAAAAAATATATTTCAGAAATGTCATTTTAGTATGGCTAAGAGGTTGTGTATTGTGGTTGAAAAATTGGAATCAATAACTTTATTATACAGAAAGTTTGCCTTATTGAGAAAAATACAAGGTTTGGTCAAAAACATAACAACATGTGTAATTATAAAATTATTGTAAAGATCATTTTATATTTATCATTTGTTTATATTTATTACACGGCTGTCTGAAATACTTGGTTCTGATTGATCAGTCGTGACATTCCAAGATATTTTATTCTGAGATAACAACCACTAAATAATACAGGCTCATCCAAGAACTTCGAATTTACTTGACCGTCAGTGAATACGTCCAAATCCATTTACTTTCATTCACATTCATTTGATTCTGCTTGACTGTCTTGCCACTTTGGACTATTTGGTATTCTCTTGTGAATGAATAATATGCAGGTTAGTATATGCTTCATTCAGCCAGTTTTGTTTCGGTCAACTTTTTTTGACTGTTTGGTGCCGTCTTGTGACTGAATAATGTACAGGTTAGTGTATACTCCATCAGCAGTTTTTGTTTCTGTTAGCTTTATGTTTAATTAAAGAAGTAATAAACTATTACAGCTCATAACTATGTTTTGTCTATTTTCATGTTTTGTGGCAAGTATTCAACCATCAGGTTGAATGGTTGTTTTTGCAGAATAAAGCCCTTTAGTCTTATACAACAGCCCTCCAATTGTGCCAGGCATCTGATAAGCCTGTCAGGATTTATTCTGCAGTAACAGCCTCCTAGATGTACTTCATCACTAACTTATCTTTTATAATTGTATGCATCAGTCAATATAAAGCATATTATTATTAATTTTACATGATTATGAGAGTAGCAAATTACCAGCAAAAGTAACTATTGTGTTACTTAAAAAAATTACATAAGTGCATTTTCTTCCTACTAAAGGCTTCATTCTCATTATGTCATTAATAACAAAAGATATACTACGTGACCTTGTGTTGTTTCCATGTCACTTCTCACATGTGTTTAGTTTTGAGATGTAGTTTGCAGACCGAGACAAAGTTGTCGATGAATCTTCCTATTTTAAAGTCATGCATTGTGAAACTCTCTGTTGGCGATCTCTTGCAGTGTAAACACAGCACTATCGGAATACCACCCCAGATAGTCATGCAGTGTAAAAACATCTGTTACACGAATACTTTGAAAATCGAGCGGTCTGAACTTAGCATAAGGCAATCATCGCGTTTTCAGTTAAACCACATTTCACAGACGCACCTATCATCGTCACTGGTTGGTTATGTGTCTCTCCCAGCCCCGGACACACACACACACACAAACCCTAGAGAAAGAGAGGTCCTATGGTTGAGACTGTTGCTGTTCGCATAAAAACTGCTTCAGTGTTTTCAAATATAGTAACGCGCATTTTATTGTCAGTAACGGTAACAGCGTTGTAACCAGGGAAACAGTAATTCATTTGATTACTTGTTACTAAAAAAGTATAGCTGTTAGTAACCCCATTTATTTATAGCACTGTTATTCCCATCACAGGTGATAATATCAAAATAGTGTGAAATAATGTTCCATTGTTTGTTGTTCAGCATAACCAATGCAAAAATTAAACCAAATACTAATTCTGTACATAGGAAATACTAATGCAAAATCTAGTATTTTGATGTATAGTGGCAAAGTATAAATATTTAAAAGGACAGTTAGTATTTTGTGGCTGCAGTAGGATCGTTAAATAGAGTCTTTTGATGTCACCAAATGATTCTTTTTCTGAATTTGCCTGACAAGATATTATGGTATGTTGTTACACTGTATGACATTTTAGCGTGTGTCTTCTACAAATCATGGTAAAAATGTGTTAAATGTTTCAATTTTGTCATAAATTTCTGCTTAGTATGGGTAGTCATTGTTTCCGCTACATTCATTCATTCATGGCGGGGCGCCACACCAAAATTCATTCCCACAATGGCTACATCACAGCTTCCCATTCAAAACATTCAGTTGTTGTTGTTTTAAATATCAGGTTATAATCGCACCAAAACATATTAAAAGGTAAGTGAATTATAACTGAGCAAACTTTTCGGTGATCGTAGTAGTGCTGTGTGTTATTTGTGTAACCCTTTAAGGTGACATGCTGACTGACTGACTGACTGACTTACAGGATTGCGTGATGCGTGAGGCCAGCAAACACGACGTAGCTTTCAGTTATAATGGACAGTTTCTATAATTATACTTTAAAGATAAAGCTCTATGGTTCTGCATACAACGACGACTTTTTTTTCTTGCAGTAGTTTATGGCGATTTTAATTTACCTCAGGACACATCAATGCTGTTCTGTAGGTCTATTGGAGACATTCAGAAATATTCCTAGCAAATCTAATAAATGTTGGAGATATACTTGTTACAAATCGGCGTGCAAACAAAGAGATTGGCGTGCTCGTATTAGATGAATGCGATCTTGTAATACTGCGCTCACATTTGTCATTGAAATAATGCCATAGGTTGTTGGAAGATCTGTGCCTGCTGCCACAGCTAGAAAAAATCCTAGAGGAAACATTGGTAGTGTTCTTCAGGCCTAAAGAAATAGAACGTACCTTTTGCATTTTCACTTCATTATACTGCTAAAATGACGGTCAATTATCTTGTTATTTATGGTGCTCAAAGTTTTAGTGTTAAAAGCAAATTTACTGCTGTAATTTAATGTTTGTGGTGCAGAAATTTCCATCTGCCAGCAAAATGATACTTGTGCCCCGTGTTGATCAAACCGGTTCCATATATTTAACGACCGTTCTAGGCTTGTGTCCTGGCAGAGCAGGCACTCTCTAAATCTCTCCTGTCACACACACACACACACACACACATACACACAGTCACGCACACGCACGTAAACATTCTGTCCTTCCCCAAGCTGAGTTAAGATTGCCTGGGGCTTCCTGCCAAATCTGCCTCCAACATGACCCAAGAAAACCTAGATGTTGATCTCGGAGTCACTAACCACACCTGATACCGATGTTTCATTTACTATCTCTGTCTGCTCCCCCAGGGCTTCCTCAATGCTGTGTTTGAGAGGCTGAAGCAGTTTCTAGAATGCTGTGAGTATTGCATGCTTTTTCTTTTGTAATAGTGTAGAAAAGTTTTGGGGATTTTTTTTTTTGTGTGTGCGTTTTATTCTGTAAAAGTAATGGTCAGTTTTTGTTTTTTGTTTTGGATTGTTTGTAGATCTGCTCGTTTTACAAGTCATCTAGAGTATTTTTTAACCCATCTCTGGGTCTGGTGAGAGCACGCTTAGCTTCCCTTAGCATAAATCATTGAATCACATTAGACATTTAGTATTCATTCATTTTCTTTTCGGCTTAGTCCCTTCAGTAAGCTGGGTTCGCCACAGCGGAATGAACCGCTAACTTATCCAGCATTTGTTTTACGCAGCGGATGCCCTTCCAGCCGCAACCCATCTCTGGGAAACATCCACACATTCTCATTCACACACATACTCTACGGACAATTTAGCTTACCCAATTCACCTGTACTGCATATCTTTGGACTGTGGGGGGAAACTGGAGCACCCGGAGGAAACCCATGCGAACACGGGGAGAACATTAAAAAACTCCGCACAGTAATGCCAACTGACCCAGCCGAGGCTCAAACCAGCAACCTTCTTGCTTTGAGGCGACAGCACTACCTACTGCTCCACCCTGTCGCCTGACATTTAGTATATCGCAAAAAAATTTCAATAAAAAGTTTTGATAATTTTCTTATTTAATGCTTAAAGCCATGCTTAAAGCCAGGGGAGTTTCTTGATTATTACACCATTATGAGAGTATAGTTTCTAGCATCATGAACCTAGAAAGTAGCATCTTTCCATTTTTCATTGGTCTTAGTACATTATGTATCTACAGAAGACTCCAGCTTAATTTAGGAAAATTATCTCTTTTTTTAAATGTTTGATGCTAATGGTCTAATCTGAAACAATGATTTGTGCTAAGCTAAGCTAAAAGTGCTCCCGCCAAAAAGGAAGGTTGACTGAATGGTTTTAAAACTCTTGCGTTTTGGCAAGGGGTAAAAATTGAGATAATGAAAATTATGCAATTAGATCTACCTTTTACTCCCTTGTTTATCTTGCTTGAAGGGATACCCCATGATGTATGTAATAAAAACCAGAGATATATACTACATATACTTTTATTAAGTGCAAGAAAGACTATAACAATAAATTGGATGAAGCCACACCCTCCAACAATAGCACGGAAGATAGAAAACTTGAATCCTTATATAGAATGGAATATATGACTGTTCAACTTTAGTTGAAATTGGATATTTTAAATTTTATTTTATATTTATAACAAAGATGGGCACCTGTTTCTATGTATCTGAACAGGACATAGTATTTCAAGCTCCTTTGAAATTAAAAAAGATGTATGTGTGTTTTATTAATTTATTTTTTGGTTTGCTTCTAGTCTTATTTATTTTATTATTATTATATATATATTTTTTTTATATTCGCTGAATTTTTTCTGTAAAATGTTTTAATGTGTAAAAAAAAAAGTTAAAACTCAACTGTTCAACTCTAGGTGACTTGTAAAATGAACCTTCAACATCAATAATTGACAATAAATAAATTAAATAAACAATATGTAAATGTTTTGTTACTGCTTGCATGAAAACATGATGCAAGTGTTATTCTTTTCACATAAATACAATCAGCTTATTAAATATTGATATACATGAGCTTTTAATCATTTAGCAGATGCTTTTATCTGAAGAGACTCACAAATGAGTATAATACTTTATAAGTAGTAATCAATGCAACAAAAGAACAATAATATGTAAATAATATTACAATCCCGTTATTTAATTCAGTATACAAACAGAAACTGGCTTTTTAGTGTTCAAAATAATGTGTATACATTTAATTCAAAATATAATTATTTCATTTTTTGGAAAGAGGTCACTTGACACTATTTTTATTGTGGTATTTAACTCCAGTCATCAGTGTCACAGGATCCTTGAAAAATCTATTCTATTAAAAATTAAATATGATTTAATGCTCAAAAATAAGTATTTCTTATTATCAAAGTTGCATTCATTACAATTCAGCAACAACACTTTGAAAAGTAGTGTTAATTTTAAAAAGTGCTGTTTGTCGTCAGCCATCATTAATTGATTCTCTCAGTGAAAGTGTTGAATAACAGGCGGTTTTGGAGATAATACAAGTAGTGTTTGGTTAGTCATGTGATATCTGCTCTCATGAGGCAACCGACTTCACAAAAGAAGAAATAAAACGTTTTTATCAGGTAACTTACATGACATCTCTCATGCGGATACACGACTCAATTCTTTTCCCCAGTACTGCTCATTTCTTTTTGTAAAACTTTTTAATGAGGACAAATAACCAAGAACACCTTTTAAAATACTTTCCCCCCCACAATGTACTGAGAGACTCTTTTCCAATTAAATTTTATTCCCAATTGGGGAATAAAGTCTTGTCGTATTGGATTTAGTGGCACCACCGTTGTGGAGAAATGAACATTTGATTTTGCTCAGAGTTTTTAAATTCTCAGCTTATCCAGAGTGAACAGCCACGTTTCCAGGTGACAAAGATCAGTTATATGGTTTTGAGAGAGAGGGGAAAAAACCCTGCGTTTCCTGTTCATTTTTTGAATGTCAATTTAAGCCATTGACCCATCTACAAGTTTTTTATTATCACCGAATTCATAACGGGAAACGTTACAGGTTCATTTTACTTCAATATTATCTTTTCTCCAGCTTAATCCAAAAAATAGTAGAAGTAAAAAGGAAAAGAACTTTCAGATATGTCTGATTGAGATCACAAGGTTAATTCTGATAGACTGCGGTTCTTTATTGCTCGAGTATAGAGTGCATAGTCAAAGGCCGAACTAATTTATTTTTGAAAGATCACCACTTCAAAGACTCCAACTAAATTTCTGCTAAAGCCAGAGACAATAATGCCGTATCTGCATGCTTTCACCTGTAGACACTGCGCCCTGCCTTTCCTAGGCTCATGAGTTATATATCATCAGATGAGACAGAAGCGAGCTGTTATCAGCTGGTGATATCACAGGCAATATGTTCTCCTGGCTGGGCCGCAGGTCAGCCTCCATTCGGCCTGTTGGTATTTCAGCGTGGATGAGAAGTCTTCGCGTATGAGCAAACAAAATGTGAAATATCAACTCTGGGCCAGATAAGGTCCCCCAAATAATCCATGCTTTTTGGGTTCTATTCATTTCTTTTTCTCTGTCTGCACTGAGAAATTGATGCCCAATCCCCTTGAAAGGTTACCCTGCTCTATCACACTGTATCACACTGTCCTGAGTGTTGACTTGTAAGGAAACGGATTAGTCTTTCGCCGTTTGGCTGCTGGGAAAAGCTGCCTTTTTGGTTTTGTCATTTTTGGCAAAGGATTAACGCCATGTATGAAATGTGTTTAAAGATGCAGTTCACTTTTGAAATGATCATTTGCTCTCTTGCATGGAATTATTTTCTCGGCGACTTGCTGTCAATAGTTACATGTTAAATGAGTAGTGGAATACACGGACAAATAATAAATTGTGTGAAATACATCCTGAAATTTCAAACAGATTTTTAAGTGACACACACACAAAAAAAAAACCTTGATTTCTGAAAATTATCTAAACAGCGGCCATCTGTTTTTGCAATTGAACTCTTAATTTGTTATTATAATCCTTATTTATGCCAATAAATACTTAGTTTCTGGAAATATCCTATACTCCTTAATTGGAAGTGGGATCCTGAAAATCCTTCATTTTCATTCATCAGGTCATGCACTAGTTCAGCGTTTAAACTGATTACCTTTTAATCAGATTTGATCCAATTTTTTTTACCATCTATGTCGTATTGAACATTAGGGCTGCACGATATTGCAAAAGAACTGACATTGCAATGTTTTTTTTTTTTTTTTGAATATATATTGCAATGTGAATATAGTTTCACAAGAACATTAATTCCAAGATTTATATCGATTGGAAGGTTTTGTAGCGGAGTGCATCTACATGAAATTTACCAAATTACACCAAAAAAAATAAAATAAATTAAAGCTCAGATGAAAACAACAGAACAAAAATAAAAATAAAGAAAACAACGCTTTTATTTCATATTTTTATAACGCTTTGTTTATAAGCACAAGGTTTTCAGTGGAGTCAAACAGTCTTGAAGTATACAAATTCAACATGAAGATTATAAAATAACATTGCATATGGTCTTTATTGTGTTTAATACAACAATTAATATTTGACTAAACGGCAAACCTCACAATTTCTGTGTCCAAATGGTTTAAATTAACTTGACAGTCACTGTCCTAGACCTTATAAAACACAACCAAAAGTCTTTCATATAATATTAGATTAAATTTAGCATGCTCTGAACTGCATTTTCTGATTAATTATAATGCCAACCTGATATTGTGTCCTGCGATTTGACTATCGCAGATTTGCACATTGCGATATTCTTGCTGAAACGATATATTGTGCAGCCCTATTGGACATACAAGGCTGACTTTTAAAGGTGAAAATACACTGTGTTTGTTTTACACAATTTTGTGTACTTTATTTTACTGTTTTAATGACTACAGTTTTCTATGAAGTAAACTCACTTAAAGAGACAATCACCAAAGTTTTTTCTAGGAAAGTTTTATCATATATTAACATTAAACGTCTTATCTAATCAATGTTGTGGTTATTTATTTGTTGTTTTTTTATTGCATTTAATTTTAATGACAAATGAAAAAAACTCTGGTGCTGACATGGCATTAAATAAAAATAAGATTGTGATGTGATATATATGATATGATATGATATGATATACAGTGTTGTCTCAAACCTGAATTACAAACTTTAAAACTTTATTTCATTTTTTATTTTTTTATTTTTGGCTTCCCTTTCCATAAAACAAAGGTGAATGGTGTCTGAGACTGCCAAGCTCTAAAATGGCAAAAAGGACCATAACAATATCATAAAGTTAATTCCGTGTACACTAAAGTCTTCCAAAGACTTCCAATGACTTTGTGCGAGGAACAGATTGAAAGTCTATATATTTCCAGTCAGATAATCTTCTGCTTCAGTGAGCGAATCATTTTAGTCATTGAGTACTCAAAATTCGTACGAGTCTGATTTATGAATATCTTTCTGACAGGTTTTAAAGTGTGATCCAATTTTCACAAATTTGTTATATTTTATTTTTGAGTAACAGATTTTGGAGCTCCAGACTTTTCCTCATAGTTCACAGAGATCAGAAGCGCAATAAGCACACACAGTGCTTTCAGGGCCCATACTGCGACTAAGGTTTTTAATCATTTTAAAAGCCCATTGATACCAGATGTGCAGTCAGAGATATGCAAATTCTCTGCCATTCGACTTTTATTTCTAAAACGGCATTGTGTCAGGTCACAGAGTACCAGACATGAAAATGATGCAAGTGTATTGTGCAGTCAGTCAATAGTGTAATGTTAGCAAACTTTTTCAAATGTTTCTTTTAAGAATACGACATGCATGCAATTATACGTTTATTGGAAGATACAACAAATGAAAAAACAAGTGATTATTTGAAGAATTCATTTACAAAAACATATAGATACGTATAGGGATCCATTTTTAGTCCTTTCATGTTAGTAATTTCAATTTAGTAATTTGGAGTAAATTGAAAAAATAACATTTTTCTGAAAAATTCTAAAGATACTGTTTTTTTCTAAATGAAATCTTCATTTGTTCAGGGTTCATACAGTCATGAAAAACCTGGAAAAGTCATGGAATTTTAACATGGCATTTTCCAGACGTTTTCCAGATTTTCCAGACAAACAGAAAAACCCACAAAGTTTTGTAGAAGTCATGGAAAACATATATCTGTATACTTATATATAGGATAGTTGTCTTTACTTCTTTTCTGTCCTTGGCCAATCACATACTCTCATATTACTAGTGCGGTAGATGCTTTATCTAAATAAATTGTACATGGATGTAAATATAAATTTTAAACTAAATAGATTGTTGCAAGTTTTACGATATGCTGTAATAAATTTGAACTTGTATTGTTTTTCATTTCCTACATATATGTAGACATTGTATGGAACATTAGGTCATGAAAATTTACTTGAAATACTTGGAAAAATTAACGAAAAGACATGAAATTTTAGAAGTAAAAATGTGTATAAACTCTGTTTGTTGTTATAGTCTTTATTAAACTTGTTAGCCAGCACTCACTTCTGGGTATTTACACCTACCTAACTTTAAATGGTAACAGTTCTTGACTCCAGTAAGCTACAAACAGTGATTAGGTATCATTGGAAAGAAGACACTTTGAGCTTTACAATGGAGCTCTACTAGAAAGTTTCATGCTAAAAATTATAAAAAGTTGAGTAATGTAATACTCTAAAAAAGTGTCTTGAAAACCAAGAGTTTATACTTAAAAATTTGATGAAGATAGTATGCAAAATAAGATTTCTGTAAAAAGTTTTTCAAGGCTATATTCTCAAACATGACCTTCCCAAACTAAAACAGTTGCTGAATAATGTGGTCTACATTTTTCATGTATCTTTGTAAAGAAGACACTTTGGGCTTTACTATCTGTCATCTAGAGTTTATAATGCTCAAAACAAAGTTAAAGATGCTTAAGTAATGTAAAAAAAATGTTTAATTGCACTAAACATTATATTATTTCAGAAAAATATATATTAAAATACACCTGGAGCAATACAGAAAAGTAATAGGTCAAAAGCCACACATCTACTCAGTGTGTTTTGAATTTGATGGTGATATCAATCATTACTTTTAATGAACTCTTCCTCATACTCCTTTATTTGAAGCGGGGTCATTCACCAGGTCATGCACGAGTTCAGTTTTACCCTGTAACTTTATTTTCAGTTTTTACATGCTAAATATAATGGCTTTCCAGATCTGCAATAAGCAGACGAATTCTGGACGTATGGACCAATTTTATGACTTTGTTACTTTTTGTCATTAAAAGTGCATAAATATTTACAAAATCTAAACAAAGGTTTGTGCATTTTCAGCTTTTTTATCAAATTTTTATTGAATTATTTATTTTTTATTTTTGCAGGTCGGCAAGTTGGACCAGGCAGTCCTTGCAGAGAAAAGCTTGAGAAAACCATCATTTTGTTCACCAAAGTTGTAAGCCTAAAACTTCAGTCACTTCAAGTGCATAAGAAGCAATCAGGGAACTTATAGCTGAGACATTGTGGGTCATTCTGCACGTCTAAACTGTGATTTAATGCCACCTATTTCATTCTCTCTGCCAGTTGCTGGATTTCCTGGAATATCACCCGTGCCCTTTCATCCCGCTCATCCAGCGCTCGCTGGAGTTTGCCGTCAGCTATGTGTTCACCGAGGCCGGCGAGGGAGTTGTTTTCGAGCGTTTTATTGTACAGTGCATGAACCTCATCAAGATGATCGTTAAAAACGATGCCTACAAACCTGCCAAGAACATTGAAGGTAGGAAGCCCATCAGCAGCCTGCATAACGACTTTGGCATGGCCAGCCTCCATTTAAAAGTTCTAGCTTATTTCAAATAGGAAATGGATAACAGCCTTTAAACACATCAAGGACATTTCTGAGCTGGTAGAGGGCAAGAGCGAAATCGATGAGATGCTTCGTAATGAAATCTGGCTGTTCGGTTCCCTGGATAGAGATTGAAGTATACTGATGTAAAAATGTCTTTCGTTTGCATGTTTTATTGCCTTATTAATGGACTGCGGGGATCACATCAGACGTTTTAATGAATGATCTAATATCCCGAGCATTGCTATATGCATAATTGTATACTGAAGTGATGTTGCAATATGCGTTCCAGACAGTAAGCCAGAGAGCCTGGAGGCGCACAGAATCAAGACCGCATTCTTCACACACCAAACGCTGACAGAGATTGGCAGGAGGCTGGTGTCCAAATACTTCCTGCTGACTGAGGAGGAGCTCACCATGTGGGAGGAAGACCCCGAGAGCTTTGGTAAATGTGAATTATGAACTCAATAACATATCTAAAGCTCTGGAACTTTTTGTTTGTGTTTTTCTGGGCTGTTTGCCACTTTAAATCCGAGAGAGAGAAAATCCCAGATGAGAGGCACAGCTGTATATGTCAGGAGCATGCACACTATATGCTGGGACATGATGAGCTAGTTTGCTGTAATATAGAAAGAATTATAATATTAAATATATAACAATATATATATGTGTGTATATGCATGTGTACAATTTATAAATATAAAACAATGCATAACACAGTTATTTATATGCATATTATACATAGTATTTAGATATTAAAAATATGATTTATTAATTTGAAATAATAAAAATATACACTCTGTTGAAGTCACACCTGAGCAATGCATGCGAGTTCATTCTCCATATGAGAGGCGTTTTTAAGCTGCCATCAGCAAAAAAAGCCTTTTATATGAAGTATTAAATGCGCTTGAGTAGTTCAGTACTTTCTCCATGTGTCATTTCGCTGTTATTACACATAACTCAATTTTCAGTTTTTATTTTATTTTTGTTTTGTTTTGTTTTATTTTTGTAATTGTAGTATTTTTTTTTTTTTCAAAATCTGGTTCAATTCCATGTCAACAACTCTTAAATATTATTTCCAGTACTTATTTCCCCCACTGTACGTCCATCTATATACATATATGCATCCATCCATATACAGTACATACAGTTGAAGTCAGAATTATTAGCCCCCTGAATTATTAGAAAGATTTATGTTTAACAGAGAGAGGATTTTTTCAACACATTTCTTATCATAATAGTTTTAATAACTCATCTCTAATAACTGTTTTTTTATCTTTGCCATGATGGCAGTAAATTATATTTTACTAGATGTTTTTCAAGACACTTCTATACAGCTTAACACTTTAAAGGCTTAACACATTTAAAGGCTTAATGTTAATTAGGGTAACTAGGCAGGGTAGGGTCATTTGGCAAGTTATTGTAATAAAATGGTTTGTTCTGTAGCCTATTGAAGAAGAAAAAATTGCTCAAAGAGGCTAATAATTTTGACCATAAAATGGCCTTTAAAAAATTAAAAGGTTTTTACTCTAGCCAAAATAAAGCAAAATACTTTCAACAGAAGAAAAAATATTATCAGACATACTGTGACAATTGTCCTTGCTTTATTAAACATAATTTGGGAAATATTTAAAAGAGAAAAACAATTCAAAAGGCATCAATCAATGTGCATCCATCAATATACATATATGCATAAAATATATATTTTATGTTAAATATAATGGTCAATATAATAAAAATAGTATTTGTTATTTATCCAAATTATTTATGCTTAGTGTTGGCAAATGGCTATGCTTACCATGTGTTTATGGCTATGAAAGGTTGTCTGTCAAATTATATTATACACATTGTATTTTACAAATTAGTTAAGATGTACAGATACTTAAGATTTAATTTAGGTGTACAACCGTAGTTTTTGTTGCTTCTTATTAAAAAATGTATCTTACCCACAAAACATAATCCACTAAGATATTGAAAATCACCGTTCTAAATCACCATTCTGTTTATTTAACAGGGACAATGCACTTGACATTGACTACGTTTTCATGTACATCGGTAATCAAATTATTTGCCTTAAACTGAAAAAGACCATAATATGATGGTGTTTACATGAGTTGCTTTTTGAATGTTCTTGTCATGATCTAGTTTTACATGTTATAGCACATAATTGGAAATCCACATTTCCTCCAGATTTTCATATAATTTCGGGTGTTTCATTTTTAATTTGGCGACTTTAACTGTAGTTTGGCACTTTTACTTTCATTTAGGAATATTGCATGCCCTTCTTGTATGAACTGCCTGAAGAGTGCTCTTTTAATGGAATTTGATACCCCATGCCGTATGGGGAAAGAACCTCTGCATTTTCCAATGCAGGTGTCTGGGGTCTTTTTCTGACACGGTAGGTGCAGAGAGTAGTTTCAAACAGTTGTGTGTATGGACTTTCGCCCAAAATGGGGTGAAAACCCTAAACAACGGTAATAGTTAGATTAAGGTGTTTACATGTCTTTACTGCACTTCAATAATGTGACTAAAATCGGCATACTCCACATGTCTTAATTCGATTTCTGTTAGTTTTTTTTAAAAAAAAATCTTTTTATTAAACTTTTACAGATATAACAAAGTAATTTTATAGAGAAATTTAAACAAATATTTTTCCCACCCCTACCCTCTAAACAAGTTGAAATTACATTTATCTAAGAGAGAAAAGAAAGAAAGAGAAGAAAAATTAATAATAATAAAAACAAAATAAATAAATAAATATAAAAATTAAAACATAAAATAAATAAATAATAATAAAATAAAATAAAATAACTCTGTACAGAATACACCTATACCTTGATAACCCAATATTGCAAAAATGAATTCTCAGGTATGTATACAAAGTATCTAATTATGTTTGCATTGTAATTGAAAAGCCCTAAGATTTAAATTGGCAGTTTGTAGAGATACTGACATGCTCAGAATCTTTTTTAAAAAATGGGTTCCATGTTTCAGAAAAAACTCTAGTATTGCCATTTAGTGTAAACCTGATTTTTTCCAAATGGATAAAGCTCATTGCATCTCGCAACCAGTTGTCAAAACTCAGGGGAAATCTTTGTTTCCATAATAGCAGAATACACCTTCTTGCTAACAGTGTCAAAAATGCAAGGGCGTTTGCAGTACAGCTCGATATCCCTGCTATATTTGGAGAGAGTCCGAAAAGTGCAACAAGAGGGCACGGTTCGATGTGTAACTTTGTCACAGAAGAGAAACACTTGAAAGTTGATAGCCAAAAAGAAGTAATTGATGGACAAAGCCAAAACGTATGTATTAAGGGTGCTTGATTACAGCGATCACATTTAGGGTCCAAGTGTGATTTCTGTTTAGTTTCATTATGACCTTAGTGGGGTAAATTAATAAAAAATTGCTGTTAGTATAGTAGACTCTTAATAAGACTGTCTTAATTGTATTAAAATCAGATTATTGGTGTCTAGGTAAACGTTCTCATTGTTATACAAAGACAACCAATGCTGCTTACATAGGGCATATAGCCTGAAGCAAATCAGCCCTTGTCCCTTGCAGCCCTTGTCCATGCTTAGGCTTTACATAAAGACAAAAAAAAAAATCAACAAATAAAAACAACACACCAAACATATACAGTATATACAGAGCCACAAACATAAAATGTAAGTCATATTGCATACTAAAGAGAAATGTAAACCTGGCCAACCTGAAAGAATAAACTAAATGTTCACATTGCTGTAAAGATTTTAAACATTCTTTCAGCTTCACAGAAAAAACTGGGAGTTCTGATTGTAACTTGAAATCAACAGGCATGGCATTCCATAGATGTGAACCTTTCACTGAAAGGATGACTGACCCACAGTGGTTCTGCATCTGCGGATTCTACAATTCCCACTTATTACCCCTCCAGTCTTTGCCCATCAGTTGTGAATTTATGTATCAATTCACAGATTGCTTTAGGGGCTACTTTAGTCCATGTATACACTTAAACACGTTTTTTAAAAATTAAAAGTTTAAAAACTATCAAAACTTAACAAATTATTATAATTTTTTTTAAGAATTCGACAATCATGTCATTTTATTGGATTCTGATCAATTACTTTTAAAGTTTGTTTGTAAAGTGACAGTGCAGGCTTAACAACTAACTAAGAAGCTTCACCTTAGATTATTGCACAATAAGACATACCTTATAATATTCTTGCTTTAGGTCTACAAACTGAGCCGCACTGCTGCAGTAGTTCAAATAATAATGACCACATATACGGCTCATCCTGTCAGTGAAGGAAGAGGGCAGCACAGCCTGCACGCACGAGTCAGTGAGGTGAAAGTAGCTCTGACAACAGATGTACTACTCATGATCCTCAAGTCAAGAAGCTGCCCTTTCCTGTCAGTTAACCAGACACGCTGAACCGTACCTGCCTCAGTAATTGAACACATGTAATTCCTTTCAAAGAAACGAGCTTCTCTGAGTACAGCTGGCCATAATTTAAAGTCTCTTCTTGTACTTGACCGGTGTCATTTTCTAATCTGTGTTGTTGTGGTCCAGTGATTTGTTTCTGGCATGGACAATGGCAGTTTTTGTCGTTCGTTCAGAGGTCTGGCTGTCAATGTGGCCTAATTGCGATTAATTCAGTGACTGCAGCAGACGGCGATGTTCTGGACTAGTGATGGCAAGCCTTTAGGAACATCAGGTTGACTGGAGATGATCGAGGATGCGACATTAGAGCTTTTTATTACCTGCTTGTATCAGATTATGGGGAGAGAGACTAGAATAAGGTTTCTCTGGAAGACTGTTGAAAAGGTGTTGTTTTGTAAGTTGTGAAGGCTAAATGTGAAGTTTAGTTTACTCTGGTGGTCAGTAGTTTGAAATAGTGTTGTATGCAAAACAAACAACCTTTTTTCTTGGCACTAAGACTTTTATTTTGTTTATTTTTTCATATATTTATTTTGCTTATTACCGTATGTAGTTAAAACAGTAACATTACTGTTAACAATAAAATGTTACAAGTTCTGTTTTATATTTAGATGTATTAAAATGTTCTACTTTTCAAGTGGTTTTGTTGTCAAAGCTTAATTTTCAGTGTTTCTTCATACATTTATTATGTTAAATTTCTTCTTAATTATTAGTTGTGCTCAATTTTTAATAATCATTTCTTTTGTTGCCACTGTTGAATGGTTATCGTTGCCTAATATTTTAGTGAAATCTGTAAAAAAAAAAAACAACAAACTGTTGCTGTTAATCAACTTTTAATATAATTTGTTTATTTTAAATAGAATTTAATACATTTTATGCTTTTTAATTTAATGCATCCCAGTTTTTATTATTATTATTATTATTATTATTATTATTATTATTATTATTTTATTATTTTGAAAAATATCTTGGTCAAAACTTTTGTACTGTATCATATCACAGTTTTTAAAAATTAAGCAGCAAAATGTTGGAAGTACGATGATAAAAAAAGTATAATATAATTTAACTTAGTTTAATAAGGAGCTGTTGGCCTGCATCACATTCTTTACCAATCAACGGTTAAGTTAAAGTGTGTTAAGAAAATAACTGTTGTTATTTTTTCCATAATTATTAAATGAATGCCTTAGGTTAACTTTCCTATTTAAAGGTGTTGTAGTAAGTTTTTGACTCCTTAAGCATAAAAATACCAGATATTTAAGATATATGCTAAGTGAGCACTCTTTATCTGAAAAAACAATGCTGAAGTCAGATATTTGAAAATGTGCATTACGTGCTGGAATGTCTGTCTTTGTTTTGGTCATTTAACCCGCCCAATGCCAGTTTGGCCAATTATATTTCAGCACCCCGGGTTGCCTTTGTTGAAAGCCGCGTATTTCACTTATTTAATTAGGAAGGCTCTCAAAGTATGAGTCTGTGACCGAAATGCGACCTCCGTTGGACAGTAGCAGCTTCTCAAATGAGAGACAGATACAGAGTTCCACAAAAGGTGGTTATTATTTAGCAAATAATATAAATATAATTATTGTAAACATCAAATGAGCAGGTTACATTGTAACCCCTGTCTTAACAACACGCTAAGTGAAGAGATTTGCAGTGATGAGCTGTTTGGCTGTTTGCACCAGATGAAACCTGACAGAAATTTAATTACTGCCATTCAGAAGTACAGAATAGTGCACTTACTGCCCTCCAACGAAATAGTGAAGTTTATAATCTAATTGATGCATATTAAACCTTTAACATTATTGTTAAAATCTATATTAAATGCTGAATCACTGATGTGTGTTGGTTGCCACAGTGCTAAAGATCACAGTCACAGTGCTACAGTGCAGAGTCACAGTGCTAAAGTTTATTATTTTATTTTCAAGATCTAAGTAAACTATCTACTGCTTCTTTCAGTAGAATGGCAATAAATGTAATGTAAAATGGCATTCAAGCTCACATTATTAGCATTTAATAAAGCACATGAGGTGTACCTGAGGTAAACGTTGTCAGTTTTCTCTGTTGTTCAACTGGAAAAAATAGAAGCTGTTTCTAAAATATTATTTTCAGGAGTTGGTAAGAACAAAACTTTAATATGGAAAACATTCCTTCTATTGTGTGCTGTTGCTTTTATTTAGCACATGGTTATAAAATCACATTAAATTTAGATTTATTTAGAACACCTTAAATCAGCTTGATTTTACACTGCTGTTGTTGTCGTCAATCTGGCAACCTGCGCTTGTGTTTGTTTTGAACCAGGAGTGCAATACCTAGTTTAACCATTGGGTGTCAAACTTACATACTGCACCTTTAATACTCACACAGAATAGTCGTTTTTAAATGTAATAATATTTCATAGTACTACTGTATTTTTTTTAAATTTATTTATTAAATTTTTTTGTATAAATCAAAGAACCCCTGGTGGACATTTTTCTTCAAAATCATAAAAAAAAGTTTTGACCCCAGTTTAAGAAGTGTTTTTTTTTTTTTTTTCTCCTTGGACCATAAAAAGTGTTTTTTGAAAAATATCCAGTCCACTCTTGTCACCATATAATGAGAAAGAAAGTGGACTAAAACGATCAAGCTGCAAAATGGAAAGCAAACACCATAAAAGAATCATAAAAAGGGTCCGTTCTTGAGAGAAACTCAGCTCACTGACTCAATGATCCGGTCAGAATGGTTAACAGTCCACTGGAGTGGAAGATTATCAGTGAATGATGACCAAAACTGTGCTAGTTTGTCACAAAGCAATCGTGTGGCTTCAGACCACTGTGAAAATTGCGCAGAAGTAGGATGATTTTGCTTTTTGAAGCTTGACAGCCTCAGTCCCTCTTTCAGCCCCATTATGCTGAAAAGAGTGGACAGCACATTCTTCAGTGGGTTTCTAATGACATGAGGATGAATAACTAGCTGGATGCTTGTTTTTGAGTGAACTGTCCGTTTAAAGTGCATGATGCATGTTGTGACAAGTTGCATTTAATGTTGTTTCTTTCTTCAGCCGTAGAAGAGACAGGTGGCGACTCTTGGAAGTATAGCTTGCGGGTAAGTGAACACTTTCTATGAAATACGCTTTCATTTATTGTTGTCACTTTTTAAGGCAAGACTCTGCACCTGAATGGGTTAAAAAAAAATAAACTAATAGATATGAACGTACTTCCCTGATTGATTGGTATCGTTAATAATTGCAGATTTTGTTTGCAAGTTTTCTAAAATGTTACATTTTAATTATGCAAATTAAACATTTGGTTAAATATGCACTCATTTGCATATACCTGTACAATAT
>CAIGQQ010026963.1:10365232-10398975 GCA_903798035.1 Danio albolineatus | reverse complement strand
TATATATATATAGATATATGTATATATATATATATATATATATATATTAACGTTTCTCCTCTTCCTTTTTTGTCCTAGGCTGATCACATGCCTGATTAATTCAGTGATTCACTCACTCTATTTAATAACTCGCTCGCTTACTGATTCACCCACTCATTCCTTTTCAAACTTACTCCATTCATTAATTCACTAAATCACAGATTCAGTCACTCACTCATTGCCAGATTCACTCGCTCATTCCTTCTCTTACTCATTTTATGCATTAATTCACAAATTCTTTCACTGATTCACTCACACACTACATTCATTAACTCGCTTGTTTGCTCACTGATTCACTCTCTCATTCCTTCTCTCTCGCTCAGTTTGTTTCACAAACTCTCCATTCAAAAATTCTCTCACTCACTACATTTTACTCACTAACTGATTCACTCACTTATGCATCCAGTTCATTACTTCAAGTCTCTGATTCACTTAATCTCACCGATTCCCTCACTGACTCACTCGTTAATTACCTTCATAAAGAATTCCACTTGCCCGTTAACTCACTCCCTCACCAATATGGTTGCTTATTGCTTTATTTACTCACTTTCCATTCATCAATTCACTAAAGTCCTGATTCACCCGTTCATTATTTTAATTTACTCACTCACTAATTCTTTTTGGCTCACATTACTCACTTGCTCATTGGCTTACACACTGACTCGCTAAATGTTAATTGAATTAATTCAGTGACAGTATATAAATATATCGGGGTTTTGAACCTATGGCTTGGTTTCAGTTTTTGTTCTTTTTTTCCCGCAAAGATGTATTCATTACATTAATTACGAATAAGTGTGCATTTTCATGCATGACTCCTGGAATTCAAGGACACTGTGAATAAATTAGACAAGTCAGTGCTTTAAATGTGCTGATTAAAGACTTACCGATCAAACAAAAGTCACTGGTTAAATGAACTGGCATTGTGTTGATAATGAGAGTAGATAATAAAAGAAGTGTCACATCTGGAGTGGGAGTAGTTGAGAACACGGTGAAAACAAGTGTTATTTTTAAACTGACGGTTAATTTACCAACAGTTCACACTGCAGGTCCCTTTTTATCTATGCTAATTAACATGTTACTTTCTCACATGAAATATTTTGAAGAGCCGCTCTTGTGCTACAGGAGGCGACAGTAAAAAACATGCTCAAATGCCACATGCTTTTTACAAAATCCCTTTTTGAAGTTTTCAGCATGGAAGTACTGTCATTTGTAGCTTCCGGCTGACATTAGCTTTGAGAGGATGGGTTGACACCAAATGACACGCGCAAAGCCATCAGTTCTTCAAAGCTCTTTGTTTCCAAATGAGGGGTTTTCTCTACTTTTTATGGGGGAAAAAACTGACAGAGTCATCTGGGGTTCCACTTTAGATGTGGACTTTTTGGTTGTAGCCTTACAGGGCAAATGTCACCTTCATAAAGCACATGCTGCTATGCTAAAGTGGGTCCAGCGTTACAGCTCTGTTTAGCGCTGCATGCAGCAATTAAGCTCGCACTTTCAGCCAAATACAGGGATCATCTGACAAATTTTACGCTCTCGTTGCTTTTGATCTGGCTCCCTAATTAATTAATGAATGACTTAAATGAGCTTTTCGTGTAAATTAGTTGATTATAATTTACTGTCATGATTAAATTAGGATGATGCACTCAGCCATATTCATATGGCCATTCAGAGGAGTCTTAAGTGCTTTGAGACTAGGAATTGGATTTTAACATGGGATTTGTCATTTATGTTTTGATATCTTGTTAATATTAAAGACAATAGCATGTTCTATTTTTGCAAATTGTATGTCACAGCGTGAAATAACAAATGCACACATTAAGATGATGTCTCTGGTAATGACCCCTCAGTTAATTTCCTAGTCGTAATTTGCTAGTTTCAGTTTTTTTTTCCCCCTGTGTTCTAATTTTACTTGGACAATAAGGAGTGTCACCCACTCATTGTCACTTTGGGGTGGCTAATTATGATTGGCTAAGGGAAATGGGACAAAGGTTTTATGCTATTTTATTACACGCTTTGACGCTCTTAGCAATGTTTGCAAAGTGGCTGTTTGCAAAGTAGTTAAGTCATAGTTAGTACAGATGTGGGAGTTGTAGATGTTCCCAAAAAGCCTGAAGCACATTGTGTGCAGACTATGAGGGACCGAAAATAAATGCACTCTTTCTCTCTTCTTCTCAGGCCCCAGTAATGTAGAAGACCCGGTGCAGATGCTCATGAAGGATGCAGGTACAGTCATGCATTACTTGTTACATCTGAGTTCTGACTGAAATATGAGTGATATCTATGACTGAAATAAGAAATTTCCTGTTCAAGATTCACTATAATGAATAAAAAGAAAACAGATATCCGACATGGATGGAGGGTAGATGGATAGAAATGAATGAGTAGATTTGGTGCAAAAGGGTTGATGGTTGATTCATTGTTGGATGGATTTGAAAATGGATAGGAGGATGAATAAAATGATGGACTGGACTGGACTGGATAGGAATGGATGGAAAAAACAATGGGGGGGGATGGGTAAAGATGGATGGATAAATAGATCAAGATAAATGGATATATGGCTGGATAAAGATGAATGGTTGAATGAATAGATCTGATGGATGGATGGATTAATAGAAGAAATCGAATATATGAAGGGAGTACATTGATGTATAGATGAATAGATTATTGGACATATTGGTGGATTATTGGAGAATCATTAAAAGGTTGGTTGGGAGAAGGGGAAGGATGGATGGATGGATGAAACAATGGGTGAAAACATGGATAGATGGAAGGAAGTAATGGGGAGATGGATTGGTGGCAGATGAATGAATGAAGAAAATGATTGATGGCTTAGTGGACATACTGTATGATCGATTTATTGGTTGGATGGTTAGTTGGTGTCTGCATGGTTGAATGTTAGGAATGGACAGAAAAATGAAATGATGGATGGATGGCATGGTGGATGGATATAGACTGATGGAAGAAAGGAGTAGTGGAGTAGGAGTATGAATTATGGGTTTCGATAGATAAAGAGATAGATAGATTTGTCAGTGGATTGGTTGAATAGATTGGATAGAGTGATACGGATACATGGATAAATGATGAATAGATAGGTACTGTAGGTACGTAGGTTTGTTAATGTAGATTGAAAGGTCAAATAGATTAGGGAGAGGGATGGATGGATGGATAAATGGATAAACATTGTATGGGTGGATGGATAAAGTACTGTATGTATGAATGGGTTGGATAGAGTGATAAAGGCATAGGTAGATTGGTAAACGGTAGATTGAAATGTTGAATAGATTGGATAGAGGGAGATAGATAGATAGATAGATAGATAGATAGATAGATAGATAGATAGATAGATAGATAGATAGATAGATAGATAGATAGATATATAGATAGATAGATAGATAGTCAGTCTTACAATTTAAAACAACTAAATGGTACCTTTTTTCTTTACTTTTTTTCCTCTCCAGTGTACAATGCCGTGGGGTTAGCCGCTTATGAATTGTTTGACAACGTGGACTTTGATCAGTGGTTCAAGAACCAACTCCTAGGAGAGCTGCAAGTCAGCCATAACAGGTATGATTTAATAAGCAATCAGCATTCTCCTCTGTGAACTGCTTATACCTCACAACCTTCATAAAGAACATTCGCAAATATAACATCTGTGTTGGTGAATGAATCCAGAAAGGCTGAAAGTCACAGTATGACGTTTCACATTAACAAAAGGAAACATCTTAAGCATTGTTTTCTCCACATGAAACGGTATTCTCTCCCATATTTCTAGTGATGTGAATGAAGTGATGTCACTTCGCAGGTGCATTCAAAGAAGTGCTTGTACGCAATGTTAAGGTCTAACCCTCCTACAGATAAAAGACTAAAGCTTGCTCTCAGAAGTCTTTTTTTTCCACTTCTTTTTATTGCATTACTTGTCTTTGAGCTCAGGTAGGCACTTTATCAAAAAGAATGTATGATGAAGCCCATCGCCTTCAAGTTTCTTTCTGTTTTGCTGTGATTCTTTCCAGAAATCTCACTTGGTTACATAAAAGTATACAGGTATACACCTATAGTTTAATACCTTTCTTTTTTTGGCCCTGGGAGTTTCAAATTGTGCAGGATTACATCAAATTGGTGGACGAGGACAACCCCTGCAAAGAGCTGATATCTTTCAGTTTTTCTCCAGTCTTTTTAAGAAGCGCACAAAGATATCGAGATTTAGATAAACCTCTCAGACGGGAGCCTGGATAATCTTTACACTGCACCTCAATGGCATTTACTGCCTCTTTACAATGCCAGTATTATATCAGCTGTGCTTGATGGATTGGTTAAACAGCGTTCTTCTGGGAGACTCCAGTGGTGCATTTGATGAGGTCGAGAGAGCTGAGAAAATCTGAAGTATCGGATATGTAAAATAAACGTCCTGTAGGGAAAGGTGATGCAATATTCATTGAAGGCCATGGGGGTTAGGGAAGGAAAGTTAGGATTTAAAAAAATAGCCTAGAGAATTTATGAACGGAGCATAAGTAGGTGTGAAAGTACTCTGCAGCCTGTAGCATGATGACCTACTGGATCAGTATCTAGTGCATGTGTCAGCGGTTGGTGCTAGAAATGAGAATTATTTATATTGATTATTATATTCCCCATTACATTATGTGTTATTAACGTCTACACCTACCTCAATCCTCACGGTTATTAACGTCTACACCTACCCCAATCCTAAATCCAACCGTCCCAATAAAATTGATGTTACAATATCCACTACATGCCACATACACAAACATGATTTATGCTGAGGTTAGACTGCACGATTTTCAAAGTAGTGGTGTTTTTACACTGCATGACTGTCTGGAGTAGCATTCTGTCGGTGCTGTGTTTACACTGTAGGATGGATTGGTGATCGGAGGTTTCACACTGCATGACATTACAATAGGAGAATCTCTGACAACTTTGTTTCAGTCTAACAAACTATGTCCTATAACCAGATACACACAAAAACTGACATGGAAAAACATATTTTGCTCACCTGGCCTTTGAAGGGAATTGGCAATTTCTCTCAAACTTTTTTCTTTTTTGACTCAGATGTGGTATTGCTCAGATGAAGTGTCATAAAGACGCCGGTGCTGCTGCCAAATTTCCTCTAGATTTTTCTTCATTTCTTGGTACAAATAGACCGAAAAAAAGCACTTTTCTAACTTCTCCACCAACCACCCACTGGCCTGCAGATTTACATACTAGTTGATGCTGCTCTCTCATTGGCTGTAGGTAATCGCCAATGTTATTTTTTAGTCAGAACACACTTCGCATGGCATGATTTTGAATCATCAACAGATCCAGATATTTAGCATGCCAAATATGTCATGGTGGTTGGGGTGACTCATCAATGATCCTCTCAGATCGCATCTTTGATGGTTCAGACTGTGTGATTGTTACTCACGTGAACGAGCACCAATTTGCCTGTGATTTCAGCCATTTTTCAGCGATTTCTCAAATCCTGTCGGCAAGTCAAAATCGGGGCTAAAATCATGCAGTCCGAACTCGGCATTAGTGTAACATTCTTATATTATGAGTAGATCACCTAGTCAGTCTACACACAAAATGCTTCAACTAAGTTTCTTCTAAGTTCAAGATTTTCTATCCTTTTTTTTTCAAATTACTATATATATATTATACTAGGGATATATTATACTATATATACAGAATTGGTTTGCTTCACTGCAAGATACTGCTATTAATTTTAAAATTTTTGTTTTTAATCAAATGTGTAGCTTACACAAGAGCTTTTTGTTTTTAATATTCATTCATTCATTTTCTTTTCGGCTTAGTCCCTTTATTAATCCGGGGTCGCCACAGCGGAATGAACCGCCAACTTATCCAGCATTTGTTTTACGCAGCGGATGCCCTTCCAGCCACAACCCATCTCTGGGAAACACATCCACACATTGTCATTAACACACATACACTACGGACAATTTAGCTTACCCAATTCACCTGTACCGCATGTCTTTGGACTGTGGGGGAAACCGGAGCACCCGGAGGAAACCCACGCAACCACGGGGAGAACATGCAAACTCCACACAGAAATGCCAACTGGCCCAGCCGGGAATCGAACCAGTGACCTTCTTGCTGTGAGGCGAACGTGCTAACCACTCAGCCACCGTGGCGCTGTTTTTAATATATTATATATAATATATAATATTTGTTTTTTTTACAACCTACAGTGTGTTTACAAGATGAGGCCATTTTTGCTGTCCGTATCAAATTAAATTGATAAGTAATTTTTTTTTAGACTGCATGTTCAGTCTAAAAATCAACAGTTGGCACGTGTATACTTTTGGCAATAGCCGTTTTATATTGGATGGGTCAAGATGATAGATTTTTCTTTTATAGATTATATAATGATAGATTATTAACTATTTGTACAAGTAAATGATAAAATATGAGTTTTTTTTTTAGTATTTTATTTGGACATTAACTTCTGAATACATTATACAAAGGCCTGAGGTGATGTATCTGCATAAAAGACTTGCGAATGGCAGATTCCTGCTGCTGCATCTCTAATAAGGGAGGTAATTAAATATGAAAGAAATGTGGATGATATGTCGAGGTGATTGACAGGGAGAGTAGCTAAGCAGCATAACAGTCCATTAATGAGAAAGTAGTATGTCCCATAGCTTGCATACCATTGTTCTTAATAAAGTACATAGTTTTAGGACATAGTATAAATGGCTGAATTGGGGCAATATTCTCACCTTGCCTTTTAGTATTTTGTTCATGTCACATTAAATAAATGTCAAATAATAGTAATATAATGTAATGTAAGATAATGTAAATTTGAATAATTATTGTAATAATTGTTTTATATTTTGAATCATGTTTTGAAAAGCAAGATGTGAAACTTAAAGGCTTGCATCTAATAGTCAGATACTCAGTATTACCTGACACTAATCAGATTGGGGCACACAAAGCTTTGGGACATCCCTAGATTCCACATTCTGTTATTTTCTCCCCAGCACTACTCTGCAAGGCCTGATGTAGTGGTTATGTTTCGGTGACAGTTCTGTGGGAGGACAGGGATAAGATACAAAATGTAAAAATAGGTAATGAAGACTGTGGCTCTACACAAAGACTCTTTTGTGACTTTAGATAGAGAGAGAGAGAGTAGAGGAGAAACAGACCTCTGTTGTGGAAGATCTCATTATGATCGCATTTGAAACCATGACTGCCGGTTTCTCCTGCCATTTACTGCTGTTTGCTTTTGTGTGTCTGTTTCTTTTTCCTATTGAGTAAAGAGAGAGGGATTTAAACCTCATTTGCATATTTCATAACGGTGATGTTGACATTTAAAGACTGAAATTAAAATGTAAGTTTTGTGGCTTTAAGTCTGTTCTTTTTTTAGGTCATCTTCGCTACTTTACCATTGTAAAGCTTGAAGTTAGAACTATTTTTTGAAGAAATTAATTTTCACAAGAATGCTTAATAACTTGATAAAAAGTGGCAATATTATAAGGTATACAGGATTTATGTGTATTTCTAATCTAAATAAATTCCTAAAAATATGCTTTACGGTTTTATATTACATCGATGACTGCAGTAACATTTCAGTGTGTACAGCTTCAAGGAACTGCTTTACCCGTCATGCTGTAAAACAGGGCTCAATTGTCCCTCATGAAAACAGTGATAAACGCAGGGGAGTAACCACATGTTGCTGAAAGAGCTTTTGATAATTGTTTGCATTCACACAGTCATGTATCTGTGTAAGAGGCAAGCTCCTGCCGAAGAAAACATTAACAAACCATGACATTTCACTTCTATCTTTCACTGACTTAATTGAGTTCAGACTTTACCCAGTTTGGGAAAGAACATGATGTTTCCATCGCACTGAAATAAATGAAACTTGCTTTCAATGCTAAAGTCAAATCTGGAATAGTTCTGGGAAACATGCTCCGGGGCAATGCATATTCTAGTCTATGTTTTTTCTTCTTTCTGCTGATGAGAGGTTTGGTCACTGCAGGACTAAGGCCCCATTTCCACTAATGCGTTTTTGTTTTAAAATGCATAATTTTTCTTACGGTTACGCCATCCGTCCACATTACACCGGAGTTTTCGAGCCCCGAGAACGGAGCATTTTAGAAACGCTGGAGAGGCCGTTTTCATTCTTAAACGCTGCTGCTCCGTCTCAGTGTGGATGAGGTAAAACAGAGACGTGGATGCTGAGATTCGCTACTTGATTGGGGCTTTTGGTTCGTTGCATATCCTTATTTTATTCGTCAAGCCCCTGTCACATGACTATAACGCCACCGGAAGACAGCAGACCAGCCTTCACTGTAAACAACAACATGGACACAGAAATGGGAGCGTTGTTTGCACTATTGTCCGTTTTAGCCGCCATTGTGCAGTTAAACTCTGCCTTTTTACTACAACAGCTGCATATATTCGCAAGGGGCAAGCTACTGTTCGAGTACTCGCTAATCGCTCGCGTTTCAAGCAGTGTAAGCCCTATTTAGGACGCCGGTTTTGGGTTAGCGTTTGTTAACCAAATGCCGAGCGAGACACATGCTTCCTGTTTATACTTGAATGTGCATGCCCAGAGTGCGCGAATGGTCACGTGATATATGTTTTTAGTGGCGTAGTGTGGACGGAGCTATGTTCAGAAACGCTAGGTGAAACGCTAGTATGGACGCGGATCGTTTTCATGCTAAAACCCCATTTTAAAGCTAAAACACACTAGTGTAAATGGGGCCTAAGTCATGATTCTCTTGATGTGCTTTCACCTTTGGTTTGATTTCATGATTCACACTTTAGTTTGATGGCCACTCCCCACTACCTGTGCCCCATGTGAACTGTGTACACATGATGGTTTTTGGTTCTGAACCCTGGTACATTTTCATCATCAAAGAAACAGCTGTTGCTAAGTAATACTAGGTAAATCATGCCTCAAGTTTGAACTTTGTTTATATCTAGCTTCGTTTTCAACATGTTAACACTAAGTGGCACTTGGGCTCTATTGTCATGAATGTAATTTGAATGTTCAAATGAAATACAAGAAGAGCGTTGTTTTCTGCTGAAGCTCATCACAAATTTAGACTTTTATTCTCTCTGCTTACAGCGTGTTCGTTATGCATGTCAGAAAAGCGAGTGAATGCACACATAAAGTTCCATGGAGTCCCATGAGAAGAAGCTCTGGATCAGTGCTTTTGTTTTGTGTTATTTTTATGATTAACGTTGTAAAGTTTAACCTTTGGCTGTTGCTGCCTTTTTTCTTGCTTGTGGAAAAGCTAATGCTGAAGTAGCATCACATGTACTTTTAGTGAAAACTCAAAAGACCCACAAAGAAACTTAACACAGTAGAGTATAGAAACCTCACTGTCTTACTTGCATTTGCATATGTTTTTGCCAGAGCGGCATGGACATGGATAGATATGCGCAGAAATATAAACGCTAACAATGGCATCGGCTAACTGCAAAGGTATGTATGGGGTACAGAAATTACTTGACAGAAAAAAAAAGTCAGACTTTAATCTGTTCAGCATTGAACTGGTGAGCAATTCCAGCTGCAGTGTTCAATCCTCTGCATTATCCTCTCCTCTCATGCGTTTGTCTTTTGCAGACAACCAGCCTTTCTGACCAACGTGAATGAGTTAGTGGGATTTATAAAAATTTAATATTCTTGAAATCAGAGAATTTGAATGACCAGCTTTTGTTGCTATGGCTGAAGAGCTCACGCTATTGGCCTTCATCTGGACAATCTGCTGTTGGATGGTTTCAGTGACTTTAGAAAGGCTCACCATCCTGCAAAGTTGGGCTGCTACACTGCCAAGTGCAGAGTAACAACATTTCAGAAATCAGGAAGTGTTGTGTAATATTAATCTCCACAGTACAACTTTAAAATGTACAGTTTTCAAGTGGGGCTGTGATTGAAGTTATCATTTCGGCTTGAATATCGCAATGTGTGCATCTGCAGTAGCAATCACAGGATCTGCAATGTTGAGCCTGGATTATAGTTGACTGTATATAGCACCACAGTTCAAATCGCATGATTTCTGGAGTCACTGCAAAGCTTAACCATTACAGTGAAAGTTTACCATCTGAATGTGTTTATAAGACATGTGACTGTGTGAGCATTTCAAGTGAGTTTAAAGGACACTTAAGATGAAAATCAACTTTTGAAAGCTGTTTGGACAGAACTGTGTGTAGGTATAGCTTGTCATATAGGAGTGATAGAAACATAATAAGTCTCTTTTTTTTATTATTTTCTGATGCTAAAAATAGGATCCAAATCCCTCCCATTTTGAGGCCCACCACAACGTCAGCAGCACTTCAAGAACAAGTTTTACAAGTTTAAAAGGTTTTTAAAACAGTGCATGTTTGTAATAAAACAGTAAAATCGCTACGTAGTTCATCACCAAAGTCCCATAGTGTCAGTAGAAGATGCTTCAATCCCGGTTCGTGGACTTAAATTCGCTTTATTCTGTACATTAACATAATGGATGTCCATACAGCAGTGTATATTAATGTGGATCCTGGCACATTTGCTGTGCAAAAACAGTGTGTTAAACGTGTTTGCACGCGTTCAAACTTTTTAACGGAATTGTGTGTGACTCGTCATTGCAGAAAGGCTTGAATCAAGTCCACAACAAATATACTATTCAAATAACCATTGGGAAAGTTCGTTATGTAGTAGGGGAGATCTGCTTTGTTCTTGTCTGTCACAGTGCTGCTTATGCATGAGACGCAGCAGTGGAAGCTACACCCATCAGGGGAATCTCTGGCTCTGACATGCATGTGGGAATAGTGGGAACCAGCTCAATTGCATTAAAGGCACTGGCAACAAAAACAGCTCAAATTACCAATATATAGAAAGGTAATAAATAATCTGATGGGTGTTTTGAGCTGAAACTTTTTTGAGCCGACACATTCTGAAGACACAAGACTTATCTTGAAAAAGGGGTAAAATAGGTGCCCTTTAAAGCATGCATACACAAGGAATTATAATGTTTGTAGCTTTAACAAAGATGAACTGTATTTAAATACTTATCAATGAAGTGTTATTTTACATTTGATTATTTTCTTTCTGTATTGTTAGTCTCACTGAAAAAGCATAAAGCACTATTTATTTCATTTCTATCTTTGTTCAGTATCTTTCCTTGTTATTGGTTATAATTTATCCAGATGTGCTCCCTCCCAAAAATCAAACCAATCAATCTAAAATGATTCATTATTATATAAATAATAGAGCGATTGAAATCTTCTAGGAAAAATGTGTGAATATTGGAATATATATCGAAAGGAAAAAATTTAATATTGCAATTTCTCCATTTATTTTTTTATTGTTTTTCTTACAATTTCATGCAGCCCTACTTTCAAGTGATTTAATTTGGTATTTAATTCTTTGGGAAATTGAAAAAAGGTAATGCTTTTCCAATGTCTGCATTTGTTTGTAGGTACTGTATTTATGCATTTCATTCCTGTAGCCTTACGCATAACATGCAGAATAGTGTTTGTATTGCAGATGATATATATGCAAAATCATGCATGTCAGTGGGCATTTGTGTGGCTCCAGAGGGGATCATTCAACCAATCGAGCGAGTGTAGTCATGGGCATTGAGGCAGTCTCTGCACGTGCTTTTGACAGAGCAAGCAAATATACGCTTGCCACTCTTTAATCAGGCACATTTGTCACTGTCACGATGAGACGGTATGCCTGAGAAAGCCTCCAAGGGATTTTCAGAGAGACGTATGAGTAACCCTGGTGCTGACATCTGCCATCTGTGCCTTGGGCTTTGGGATTTGACAAGTTTATATTCAGCAGGAAATTACCGATATGTATTATACCTTCGTAATTCGTCCCCATTGCTTGTTACGAGAAACGCCTGCAGATACCTTGACCTTGTGCACTGTCATTTCTCCTGACTGGCAGCCCTCCAGACCCCCCGATTGATTCATCACTTCATTTGACCTGCTGTGTCACGAAGTCGAGACTCTTGCACTTTGCCTTGGCAGACAGATTATTTAAGTGCTGATCTCATGCCTCTGGGGTCAAAAGGGGCAGCTACTACGCTAAACAGGTGTTGCTAAAGAGTGGATCGATAGGCTGGGGAAGCCTGTTGCATCCTTTTTCCTCTTTTATAGAAACTCTTTTAACAGGACATGGTTAAGTATTCCCTTTAATAGGTGGATTATGGGCCAAGACATTTGGGGGGCCTAAAAAAAAAAGGGCTCTGGAGATGTATGTATGGATTGTGCAATTGAAATGCACAATAGCATTCCTTTCTAAATGATAAAAATTAGCTTTTAGGGGTAATATTAATCAGTTGCGTTAGTGCAGTGGTTCTCAAACTGTGGTACGTGTACCACTAGTGGTACACAGGCTTCTTTCTAGTAGTACGCAGAGGAATCACTGAATAATTAAAGTAAAATAAAATAACACACTTTTAACCCTTTGACGCGTTCAAAAACACTGATGTGATCAGTAAATTGATTTTAAAGGCTAAACCTTTTAAGTTCAAATTTCTAATGTTTATTATGTATTCTATCATTTGAAGCTAATTTCCCTTCCATATTTGTTACAGTTGTTGTGGGCGTATCTCGCATTTTTGTTGACAGGTATGGTTTAATGACTTGCATTTCTGACACACAAAACCTACTCTAACACGCAGTAAGCAGATCTCATTTCTAATTTAAGTATGTGAATCCAATTCTTTATATTTATGTTATTTATTAGATATTTAAAATACAAGTTAATGTTTACATTTTAAAGACAAACAAATAAGTCATATATACATGCAACATATTTATGAATATGATGACATATAGCCTATATTTATGAGGTCCAAGGAACTTGATGAATAGGCCACTTTATGATAATACTTTTTAGTTTTCTTTTTACTTAAGAACAGTGCAGTTTTAATTAACTTTAAAAGACGTTTTGATTCAAACGTTGCATTTTATTATTTATTTTTTTAACCTTTATGCACAGTATAGTGTTCATGTTCAAACTATTTAAAATGTTTAATGTGGCTGACAATAATACATATTAATAATAAGAATTAATCAGCCTCGTTTTTGAACTGAGCAGAGCTGTAGCTGCTTAATTAGAACTACTACACTACAGTGTTTTAATACAATTATAGTGTTACTTGGAGAGACAATTTTTTTCTGAGGTGGTAGTTGGTGAAAAAAGTTTGAGAACCAATGCGTTAGTGTGTTAGGAGTGATTGTAAGTTTAGATTTGTTGTTTCCAAATCGCATGCACAAACTTATTACAATGAGAAAAAAGTTGTGACAATTGATGTTATGACCCAGTCTTACCTACCTGAAATTTTTTTTTAACTAAGTCCATCATGTTTTAACAATGCTGTTACCTCGAGGAAAGTGTCATTAGGATAATCAAAGACACGATAGAGTCAGTGTTGCCTTAACCTACAAATTACCCTGATCTCATTATTTCAATTGTCTTAATAGTTCCTCTGTGGCGTTTAAAGTAATAATTAATAAACAACCCCCCCCCCCAAAAAAAAAAAACAAACAAACAAACAAACAAAACAAAACAAATAATAATCATTTGTTTTTAAATTGAATCAATCTATTTTCATTAATATAACTCTCATTGTCTTCTATATTTTTGATTAACTAACAAATATATAAACAGAGAACAATCATTAAGGGTTTTGACACTTTAACAAACAAATAAACAGAAAACAAGGCAGACACTTTTGGACAGCTACCACTTAGACAAAATCCAAATCCAAACATAAAGTGTTCTAGGCCTGTTCCTCTCTCGTCTTTCTCTGTCATCACATCCCCTGTATATTCCTGCACCTCTTCTGCAAGACTCGAGACCTGTGTGGCACACAGGTGACGCTCATTAACACTTGCGCCACTGGCCATGCACCATGTTCATTGCTCTCTGCAATTTGCCGTTTGGTTCTCCAAACATGCTGTCAATCAGTTCTCAACCTAGCCAAGAGATCTCTGGGGGCCGAGTTTCTTTATATGCTGGGCCCCTATGGAGGAATCCATCCTTCCATCTTTCAATGTCTAGTGACAGCTTCTTCGGAATGTCCTTGTCTTCTTTTCCACTCTCACTTTAGAGGATAGTAGCAGGCTTCATCTCCAGGCAGACGGTGGTGTCTTCCCAGGCCTTTTTTGGGATGGTCCTAAGCCCCTCGTCCTCAGCTCTCTGGCAGATGGCAGCAGGCTCCAGCTCATGGCAGTTAATGATGGCTTCTTTGGCTCTTTTCCAGCCGGTAGTGAATCTCCTGTCTCCTGCTCCTCCCCATGCTGGGAGACAGCAGCATGCTTCGGTTTTCATTCTGAAACCGTTCTGCAGATAAACAGGCTTCTCCCCAGCTCTGGTTAACTCCCCAAGCTGAACCGTATACCACCTCCTCCCCGGTTTCGGCACCACTGTAATGAGGCATAATGGCACACTAGCTATCAGGAAAGAGTCAGAGAGCCAACAAACATTTTAAAACTTAATAAATAAATAAATAAACGAAACAAGCAAACAAACAGACAACAAATAAACTGTTGCTGTCATCCATGAGGGTGCTACTGTTCATTTATCAGAATCAGTTTTATTGTCAAGTGTGCTTCACACACACAAGGAATTTGCTTTGGCTACAGAAGCTTCAAGTGTACATAAAGTGACAAATGACAACACAAATATGTCTGGCAGTTTTTGTGCTTGGTCCTCTGTAGCGCCGCCCAGACGGTAACAGTTCGTACAGGAAGTGTGCTGGGTGTGAGGCGTCCAGGGTGATTTTGTGAGCCCTTTTACTAACTGTGGAAGAGTACAGTTCTTGAAGTGTAGGAAGGGTAGTGCCAGTGATTCGTTCAGCAGCCCGGACTATTCGCTGTAGTCTACAGAGGTCGGATTTGGCAGCTGAGCCGAACCAGACGGTGATTGAAGTGCAGAGGATGGACTGGAGGACAGCTGAGTAGAACTGCACGAGCAGCTCCTGTGGCAGGTTGAACTTCCTCAGCTGACGAAGGATCAATTTAAAATGAGAATGCGTCACATTAATTTGTTCTATTATAAGCTGACAGTAAGCAGGTTGATACATTGACATGCAGATTGAAATCTGTAACCTAAGAAGCAAGAATATACCTCTGACAATATGTTAATGCTTAGATTATGCACCTTGATCATGCAACACTGATATAATTTGTTAATGTATTCGAAAAAGTAACTTTCTTTAGTGCATTTAGTTAATTGTTTAAGGCCTTTTTACTATTTCGGTCATCTATTATGTATCGTTGAGTTATTTTATCGTTTTAGGTATACTATTTTATCATCAGTCCAGGGTATTGCAGATACAAAATAAACCTTTGGCTGACACATTTCTGTATTGTTGCACTATAATGTGTATTGTCCTTGTCATATAAATATAATAATAATAATAAAAAACTAATCAGTTATGGTAATTTGGGTGTTTGTAATTTCTTTACACCACTGATTGTACAACACTTGTCATGCTGTGTTTTTTTATTCACTAACACAAACTGCCTCGTACTATATGATTCATTTGCTTTTGAATTGGACTGCAATTGTTTTGATGCATGTTTTTAATTTGCTAGCTCAAACCGTCTCGTAGGTAAATCAAGTTGTACTGCTTGTCTTCTAAGCTTGTTTTTTATGTGCAGTGCTTGTTTATAACCTGAAAGCAGAGGTTATACACATTCCTAATCATTAATTCAAGAACTCTGAATCAAATGTTTGCCTCTTTCTGGACTAAAATTCATCTTTGCTACCTTCTTTGAGTTCACGGAGACCGGTGTCCTTCCTGTGTCCTCATTGGGTCTCATACTTTGGTGCATGTAAATAATCAGGACAGTGTTCTGCGACCCTGGCCTCATGCCAGACCCAAGTACAGTGCAGCAGCTACACTGCAGGCCAACTGGAAGAGCAGCAGCATGTGGGATGGCGATGGTCAGCATGTGACTCCAAGCAGCATGAAGTGACCTTTTCAGCTCCGAGCTCTTCAGAGTGGCAGCTGTGGTGCCAGCTCAGCTTTAGGGGGACTAAACTGTGTTGAGTGTCACACAGATGTTACCTCATCTCGAACTCGCACCATGGGTTTACCATTTGACCCATTGCTTACAGTGGTGGGCAAAATTAGTGGAACATTTTGCATATTTAAGAGGTTTCAGTTGTTTTCGTTGAATTGGGGATTGCAATACACATAAAACTAATGAAATGTAGGGCTGGAAAAATCTCAAAGCAAAATCTTAGTTACACACTAGCTTGATTTCAATTGTGTGTGTGTTTTGGAAAACTATGCATGCTTGCAAACAAAATTACCTTTTAAATGCTCAAACATTAGTAAATGGATATAATTTGAAACACACACACTCACCAGCTACTTTATTAGGTACACCTTACTAGTACCTTACGTTGGACCCCTTCTTACTTTTAGAACTGCCTTAATCATTAATGGCATACAGTAGATTCAACCAGTTTTCTGGAAATATTCCTCAAAGATTTTCGTCTATATTGACTTAAAAGCATCACGCAGTTGCTGCAGATTTGTCGGCTGCACATCTATGATGTGAATATTCTGTTCCACCAGATCCCAAAGCTGCTCCACTGGATTGAGATCTGGTGACTGTGGAGGCCATTACATACAGTGAAGTTATTGTCGTGTTCAAGAAACCAGTCTAAGGTTATTCGTGCTTTATGACATGGCACGTTATCCTGCTGGAAGTAGCCATCAGAAGATGAGTACACTGGTTATAAAGGGATGGACATGATCAGCAACAATACTCAGGTAGGCTGTGGCGTTGACACGATGCTCAGTTGGTACTTATGGCCCAAAGTGTGCCAAGAAAATATCCCCCACACCATTAACTGTTGATACAAGGTAGGATGGATCCATGTTTTTTATGTTGTAGATGCCAATTTCTGACCCTACCCATTCGAATGTCGCAGCAGAAATCGAGACCCATCAGACCAGGCAATGTTTTTCCAATCTTTTATTGTGCAATTTTGGTGAGCCTATGCAAATTGTAGCTTCAGTTTCTTGTTCTTGGCTGACAGGAGTAGCACCCGTTGTGGTCTTCTGCTGCTGTAGCTCATCCACCTCAAGGTTGGACATTGTGCTTTCAGAGATGCTCTTCTGCATACCTCGGTTGTAACCAGTGGTTACTTGAGTTACTGTTGCCTTTCTATCAGCTGGAACCAGTCTGACCATTCTCCTCTGACCTCTGGCAATAACAAGGCATTTGCACTCGCACAACTGCCACTCACTGGATATTTTCTCTTTTTCTGACTATTCTTTGTAAACCCTAGAGATGGTTGTGCATGAAAATCCTAGTAGATCAGCAGTTTCTTGGCAGTCTGGCAACAACAACCATGCCATGTTCAGAGTCACTTAAATCACCTTTCTTCCCCATTCTGATGCTCTGTAAACTGGTGTATGTATATATGTAACATACTTGTCAGCATTGGGATGTGAAAATAAGGGATACAGCATAGGAGGAGTGACGGCACCTGTAATGAAAAGGAAAGGGAATCCAGCCGTTTTTATATTTTTTTCAAAGTGTTTCATGCCTAAATAAAACGAAAGCACAGAGCGGACTCACGTTTAAGAGCAAGGGGCGGCCCCTGGTGGTTTGGTGGTATGGCTTGCATAAACGGAGGATCGACTCTTTAATGTTTATTGTCACCCTTCAGAGAAAGACTGAAAATACGGGAGAAATACGAGAAAATACATTTATGGGATGGTTGCGGGATAGAACTGTAAAATACGGGAAGCCCGGGAAAAACAGGAGGGTTGACAGATATTATGTGTATACATATGTATATAGTGAAACTTCTGAATATGCATCACTGTATTCAGTAAAACTGATTTGTTAATGTGAAAATGCAGATGGTAATATGCGAGTATAAGCTCTTCACATCCAATACCAGCAAACTGTCTGCAGATAAAATGATTTACATGCAGCATATCAATTATTAGATTAATGAGAGTCTTTCGTGTCTTTTTGTTTTGAGTGAATGTGAGTGTGTGGCTCCTCAGTTGTAACGCTCTCACTGCACTGTCAGTGAAACTCAAGCACTTTGTTCACATGAAGCAGTGTGTTTTTAAGGGGTAAGTATTAACAAGAAAAAAAAAAATATATATATATAATAATAACCGACATGGGCGTCATGATGACACAGTGGTAGTGCGGTCGCCTCAGCAAGAAGGTCACTGGGTTGAGCCTTGGCTGGGTCAGTTGACTTTTCTGTGTGGAGTTTGCATGGGTTTCCTCTGGGTGCTCCAGTTTCCCCCACAAGTCCAAAGACGTGGTATACAGTAGGTGAATTGGGTAAGCGAAGTTGTGTGTAGTGTATGTGTGTGAATGAGAGTGTGTGGGTGTTTCCCAGTGATGCGTTGCAGCTGGAAGGGTATTCGATGTGTAAAACATATGCTGGATAAGTTGGCGGATCATTCCGCTGTAGCGACCCCTGATTAATAAAGGGACTAAGCCGAAAAGAAAATGAATGAATGAATGAATAACCGACATGGGGAAATTTGGCTTTGGTTTCTTTCAGTTAATCGACCAGCCCTACTACAAAGTCATTATTATAATTATAATATATAAACTATAGAATAGACCCATTTTGGGAGATTTAGGTCACTTTCCTCAAATAAAACAAACAAAAAAAAACTTCATGAGGTCTTCATGAGGAGGAATGAGAGAACATTATGAAGATCTCAGGAAATATATTGACACTATGCCCAAGAGATTTGCTGCTGTAATGGCTGCAAAAGGTGGAAAATCAAAGTATTCAATTTAAAAGTGATGAAAAAAAAAGCTCACTTGGAAATCTGATATTTTTTTATACCCGAGGTCAACCATCTGCATGCTTCATGAATATTATGATGTGAAATATTGTTTTGCAAGAAAACAAAGGATTTTATTTAATTAATTTATTTATTTTAGATCTGACCAGTAATTCTAGTTCTAATAAGTTTGCTAATAACTGTGTCTTTGTTTTATATGGTGTGATTAATTTGAAAACCTTCAGTTGGATTGGGTTGGGAATATCTGGAAGTCAATCCAGAAGTTAGGAATAGGTATATCTTCAATGAATGAAATAGAATGGTGTACAATTTACTTTTAACTTTTTTTTTTTTTTAAACCGTGAACAATTTACTTCTGTTCCTTCCTTTCTGATGTATGCCTGTGTCTCTTGTCATAAAAAGCTGCAATCTGGAACAAACTATGCAAAACCTGGCTTTGTGTGACTACATTTTGGTCAGATGGCATCTTATTGTCGGAGCGGGTGATTCTTGGCAAATATAAACTGCAGACTGGACCAGATTTTATGCTGACAGCTTAAGTCTGGGGTGCCAGATTGCTCTGAACTAAAACGTTTTCATGGATAATCAGTTATAAATACAAAATCTTTATATGCTCTCAAGTTTATTAGTGATTATTTCTGAAAAAAACAAAACAAAAGCAAAAAAAAAAACTCACTTACTGAACTGGTAAATTTATACTAAATTGGTAAATATAGACTAAATGTGCAAAGTGTAAAAGAAAGTCACAATTGTGAGTTATGAACTTAAGATAATTTTTTTTTCAGAATTATGAGATGTTAACTAAAATTTATGGCAAAACTTAAAAATATATTAAAGATAATGCATAATATTTAATTAAAAATAATATACTGTATATTGCATATATTGTGTATATAAAATATTGTAACAAACAAACAAGCTTTTAAATAAGCTAAATATGCACATTTAGCAAAACATAACAGTGATATTATATTGGGTTCCATTGTTTCTCATCTCGCTTGGCTTGTTTTAATGGTTTGTTGCTCATTAGAGATGTGTAATTGTAGCAGCGTTGCTGTGCTTATGTACAGTGTGTGTGTGTGTGTAAGGGAGATGCAGCGTGGTTCTGATCATTTATGATGACTCGGCTATTTAAAAGCAGTAATGGAGAGTGCTTGAAACTGTTGTTTTTATTACCAGTCCCCCTGCTGCTGGCCAAATTGTCATTGAACAGTAAGATATCATATACAAATACTTCCAGCCTTTCATTGCTCTAGTGTTCATGTCAAGAGCTTAATTTACACTAGGCACTTTACAAAATTCTCTTTGAGTTCCCCCTCCCCAGTTTTTTTATGATTTAACCACATTACTGAATCTCAGATAGTCTGTGGTAAGTGTCCATGTCCGGGTAACTTTGCATGAATTCTCTAACAACTCAGTGAAAGTTCTAATTTTCCAGTATCACGGTTAAAATAATTGTTTCAGTTAGAGATGTCAGTGATGAAACTCCAAGCAGCAACAGATGACTTTAATGTCAACATGAATGAAAAAATAGATGGTGATTCAGTTAATATACAGTAGCTCAGGTGATAATAATCGTTCTATCAGACAGAATATGTCTACACCTGATGGTGTTAGTCCATTGTTTAAGAAATTGTTTTGCACAGAAAACTAGCACCAGGAATGTAAATGTAAAATATTTTTTGATGGAAAAAAAGTTGGTTGTTTATATGTTACGTCCTTTTAGATGTTAATATTAAACTAAGGGTATTCGACATAACATATAATAGCTTAGTGTGTGTATGACAAATGGATGGAGAAAGAAACAACTGAAAAAACAAATTTCACTGCAATTATTTATTGCCCATACTTCTAGTAAAAATATATTGTACAGTGAAAGAAAAATATGTACAATTAATAAGGAATTTACCTGTTGGAGAGGAGGTAGATAGAGGTGCTTTAATCAAAGAAATAAATAAAACAAAGCACACTACCTGTATTAAACAACTAAACTAAATATCTAAAAGAAAAGCATGAAAAGAAACATCTTCAACGTACCAAACATCTTAAATAATCTAAAACTACTCTAAATAAAAACAATACACCAAACAGCACGCTCCCCTGAACCTAATGAACGAATACAAAACAAGAGATGCTGAGTGTTGTATATGTATATCGCGTGACTTTCTCACTCCTACACCCTCTCCGAGGTATCACTCAAAAGCATCAGTTAACTGGACAAGTTCACAAGCAAACACATTGCATTTTTACATCACAGAACGTAGACAAGAGCATTAAATCACAAGCAAAGGAAACACTTTCTCTCAGACTAGTCCTCGCAAGAGACCCAGAGAAAGAGGTAGAGAGAGATCGCCATTGCAGTTTGTGCTCGGCTTTAAATGCTACGCCGACCAGCGATTGGTGGTGCAAACCCAGCGTCAGCGACCGACGTCATCAGCACGACATGCGGATCCTCCAATGCCGTTCGTACCTGTAACACACACGTAAAGCGACACACCCACATACAAACAAACGCAAACACGTGATCTGCAGGCGAATGTAACAATACATGAAAAAGGATTATGAATTATCAACTTTTTTATATAGCTATTCATTTTGGTGCTGTCTAACTGCAGTTCATATTACAAAAGAATGATTTAACACACTATTCAAAACTTTTATGTTAGATTTTTTATTTATTTTATTTTATAACATATTTAGGTTAGTATTACGTTACATTTAGTTTATCCCACCTAATTATTTCCTGGATTTCATATCACAATGAAAACTTCTTTCCCCATTTTGTGTGAATGAACATGTGAGAGTTGTGCAGTAGAAACTCAAAGTTCAAACTGTGAGAAATATTGCAGAGAATAATATAATAGTAATATGTAATAATATCTAGAGAAAAATAATCACAACTGTGAAATAAAAATCTGCAATTCTGACAAAAAATATTCACATGTGAAATAATGTACATTATGATAAATAAAGTTGCAATTAATGGAGAATATTAATGTAAAGTGCTTAAAACAACCCAGCTGGCACAGGACGTCAACATGACGTCAGATTGACATTGTACCCCAACCTTGTGGGGATGTTGCTTTTTGTTTGGAATAAACATCGGGTTGACGTCAGAACCCAACGTCAGACAATGTACATTGTTCAACCTAAAATCAACCAAATATTAAAGTATAATGATGTTAAAGATTGATGTTGTGTGGACGTTACCACTATGACATCTATCAGACATTGGATTTGACATCAGTGACATTGGTATAAGATGTTGGCTTGACATTGGATTTTGGTCACTTTCCAACACAACCTAAAATCAACCAAATATCAATGTCATTTAACTTTGTTATTGGACGTCATAATAACGTTGTCCTTAGACACTGGCTAGACATTGAATTTTGAACACAAAATAAATATAACCTAATATTAACGTCTTGATGATGTTGTGTGCCTGCTGGGAATAGTTTGCAGGCCAAATGATCATTGTAAATTGTCATATACAAATTCTTCCAGCCAAAAGACCGAGCAGTCTCCTGTTTCCTTACCCCTTTTATTTTCGACTCAGACAAGACTGGAGGTTATCGGCAGACTTTGAGTGACGTTCTCTGCCATCATCTGTTTTGACATGTCTGAGCTTCAGCCACTTGACAGCAGCCCTCTTTAAAATCAATCATTCGCTGTGAATAGAGGCAGAGTATTATGGTCAGCATCTTTCAGGTCTACCGAGAATAGATTTATTTTTCTTTCCCCCCTCTCGAAGTGATTCAAATACTAAATAGCTGTATTTGAATCCCCCTGCGTTCGCACATGCATATATGAATGTATGCAACTGGAGGTCATAAGTAAATCACAAAAATTCAATTTTCTACTCCACGCAGTCACGGCTCTCTGATACATTTAATAGTTCTTTCACCAATCGCACAATGGCAGGAACTCAGTCCCCTTTTTTCCCCCATTTTTGTAAGATCTTTTTCACAGTAATAATATGAAAATTGTCCAGCGGGACCGTGCTGTGAAAACCCCTGGAGTCTTTTCTTTTAGGATTGATATATTATTTCTTGAAGGATCAAATAGAATGTTAGCAGAAACTTGCTAAAGCTGACATGGTGATTCATTAACCACTTTTAGACACAACCTCAGGCATGCTCGCAAACTTTATGATGCATATTACCAAACAAACAACACAGCTTCATGTGACTGGGGATTTTCTTGTGGATCTGTGTGTGTGTTTGTGTCCTATATGAATTATTCAATATGAATACAGCAGTCTGGAATTGAATATGGTTTCATTTTCACATGCTGTAAACTGTGTTGATTTATTGATTTATTTCTCATAATTATAATAAATGACATTTATTACATTTCATAAATGGTCCCTGTATAATACATTTGAAAATATATTAATATTATACAAATTGTGTAGATATTATTTTGCATATTAAACTAATACATTTTGTATTTAGGGTAAATATGAGAAAAGCTAAGGGTTGATAAATAAAATAAAATAAAATAAAATAAAATAAAATAAAATAAAATAAAATAAAATAAAATAAAATAAAATAAAATAAAATAAAATAAAATAAAATAAAATAAAATTAAATTAAATTAAATTAAATTAAATTAAATTAAATTAAATTAAATTAAACAAACAAACAAACAAAAAACTAAATAATGAAATTCAATTATTATTATTTTCGTTTTCACACATTGTGTCCTGGTTCATTTTAGGTTTACTTAAAAATATGCAACTCTGAATAACAATGGAAATTAATTAAATCATCAAAATAATAAAAAAATGGACTTCACATCGTTTGGCCTTTTTATTGTTTCATTTATAATAACGACGTTTATGGGTGCTTTTTTATTTTTAAATTTTATTTCATATTTTATATTTGTATTTTATTTATTTATTTGTTTATTTTGTTTTATTTTATTTTTATTATTATTTTTTTAAATTTGTGGACAACATATTATTTGTACATCATGCTAATTATGCTATCAACTCATCTTGTTCTTTCCTGTATTCATTTGCCTCATAACCTCGCCACACTGCATATTACATTCCTATTAAAGCCGAATTAAAATGATTTAATGAAAAAAAGGGGGGGGGTGTCTTTAGAGACTCCTTACGCTAATAAGTAAACAGGAAGGTGAAGTGCCTTCAGCAACAGACCCGTTTACCTTTACTGCATGTTTATATGTTGCACCTTTGAGAGTAATCGTTGGTTACATGTCATTTAGCCGATGCGTTCTAGAGCAAACACAATGTTTGGATGCATCATTACCTTGATGGTGGACTCATTACGACTTGCAGCTTGGTTAATATATTTGATCTCTCTGTGGAGTGACCTTTATAGTTAATGTAATGATGTAATAAGGTGCTGGTGATATTAGCGATGCTGGTTTCAGGTGCGAAGCTGAAGTTTTTATCACCATCGGCTCTAATTACCCTGTCGCTCACTGGCAAGCAGACGAAAGTGACTTAAACCTCTGGCACGCTCCCTTACTTTTTATCAACGCCAGTGGCACAGCAGCCTGTTTCTCCAGAGATATTTTCTTCAAAAAAAGCCTTGAAATTATCCCTCCCAGTCTCTCTTTTATTGTCTCCAGTGACCTGAGAGATCCCCAGGGCTCAGAGTCACGCCAGCTTTGCTTTTGAGAACTGATCCTGCCAAAACGATTCAAAATTGGGGCTGGTTTGTGGTGGAGAATGCGGGTTCTTTGCAAAAGAAAGTCTACAGGATATACTGCTTCTGATATATGTCCTTCTTTTAATCTAATTCTGTAGTATTTTGAATAGGTTTAAGCTTAGAATTGGCATTTGGATAGCTTGATATTGACGTTGGTCAATATGTGACCAAAACGTTAGCCATTTTTTTTCAGTAAATTGTTTGTTATTTCATGTCTTTTGTGTCTTTTTGATTTTCGAGAGTGTGTGGACTATTCTTTACTTATTTCATTCTCTGAGATTCTTTTGGTCTACGCACCTATTGGATTGTTTTAAAGGTGTGGTGAGTCTTTGAAGGTACGGTTGCTTCTTAATTTACTCTTAACACCAGAAATTGTTATTAAATGATTTAGGGTTGCATGATTAAATGAAGGCATGTTTCAGCATTAAATATCTCGCAGCTGCTTTTACTACACAGAGCCAATCAGCACAATCTTGAAATTGAAGATGATCATTCTGCAATTTGACTTGCTTCTTAGTAATATAAGGTCCTGTGTTGCTGCTGATTTGAAAGCGTTTGCAAATACCACATTTAATGGGATGTTTTTCTCCAAACTCGCCTCATAACTTTAGTCAAGTGTTTGAAATAAATAATTTTTTGAGATGATTCCATAATGGTGAGTTTATTAGTCACGTTGAATCAATATAAGCAGTATATTTCTTTGCTCTTTTTGATTTCCTGTGTCTCTTCTTTGTGGTATATTTACAGTTTCTGTGATTCCCTGACAAGATGTGCATGAGATTCGCATCTTTTGCTGAATCAGGATCTCGATTTCATATCAATTGCTCATGCCTAAATTAATAACTAACAACTGTAATGTTTAGAACACATTTTGGTTGAAAAAAGATTGATGCATATTTTACAATTCATCCTACAGTATTTCATCACCTCTGATTGAGGGCATTTGATACTCATGTACAATACTCAGGTAGGCTGTGGTGTTTAAATGATGTTGAATTTGCAAAGAAAATCTCTTGGAGAGGTCTTGCCAGTAAAACCCAGACTCATCAGACCAAGCAACCTTTTTTCAAACTTATTGACCAATTTGAAGTGTCACAGGCATGATAATTCCTCTACTTCAGATAGTCTGCTTCAGGGTTTGTTTTGTGTTCATTGATGATATTCGGCAGACCTTTATAATAAGTGGTTATTTGAGTTACTGTTGTCCTTGTATCAGTTGAACCAGTCTCGTCATTTTCCTCTGGCATCAACAAGATGTTTATTGCCCACAGAACTGACACAAACTGGATATATTTACATTTTTACATTTCCACATTTAGACATTTAGCAGACGCCTTTGTCCAAAGTGACATTCAAATGAGCGAGCATTAAGCAATTCAACATGGAGGCAATACACACAAGAAGTGCTTATGCAAAAGAACTGAAGCTGTTTTGAGAAAAAGCTAAAGTAATAAGAGCTGTTGTTTTTGTTTATGAAGTGCTCAAGCATTCATGAAAGAGATGAGTTTTCAGGTGCCATTTGAATTACAACGGCGAATCAGCGGAAATCCATGTTGAATTGGTGAGATCATTCTACCAGTGAGGAACAGTGAATAAAAAGGTTCTGGAAAGTGATTTACAACCTCTCTGTGATGGTACTACTAGACAGTGCTCACTTAGGGCATACTTTCACTAGGCGAAGTGTGATTGTCCTGTCCCATCTCCCACGACAGCCTGCACTCACACGGCGTCTTTACCTACCGAACCAGAGCACGCTTACGTCATCTATGATGTGACTGTACAGTTTAACAGGGCCTGACACTTGCAAGCACTCACACTTGTAAAATGAACCAGGAAATGCGCATGGGCATGGTTCAGATAGCATAGTGTGGGTAAGCCCTTACCGACTAAAGGTTCCTGAAGGGCATGTACACTTTGAGAAGCAACTGGAGGGAAGTTGGTGCAAAGCCACTGGCTGTTCTGTAAGCCAGTATCAAAGATTTGTACTCGATACAAGCTTCAATGAGTTACCATTACAGGGAGATAAAGAGAGGTGTAACATTGGCTCTCTTGGGTTTGTTGAAAACCAGACAAGTTGCAGCATTCTGGGTCATCTGTAGAGATTTAAGAGTCCAAGATGGCACACCAGCCAGAAGAGCATTACAGAAGTTAAAAAAGAAAAAAAAAACTGACTTAGTAAAGTCTCAGTGGAATGTCCACATTTAAAGTCTGCTTTGTGTGTGTCTGTCTAGCAGCTAATGCAAGAAATGTGGAATTTTACACTTTTCAGTGTTTTGGCTATGAAAGGGAGGAGAGCGACCAGTCTGTAGCCTCCACCCGTTAAGGTGATGTTTTGATACTTAATCTGTGAGTAGGGAGAAGCAGGAGAGTGTTTTTCATTTTAAGGGTGCTTTCACACTAGCACTTTTGGTCCGCACCCGGGTTCGTTTGACGTCGTAGTACGGTACGTTTAGCTAGTGTTAACACGTCTTCTGAACTCAGGTGCGCACCCGTAAACAGTACCCGAGTCTGCCTGAAAGAGGTGGTCTGGGGTACAGTTCATGTGAACTCTGGTACGGTTCACTTGTAGTATGAATGCAATCATACCAAAAGCCGGAAGTGAACTGCCAACTGTACAACAAACTTTAGTTTTCACAACGTTCATTCGTGTGTGTATGTCTGTGTATGTCACCTACTTTGACGACAAGCAGGAATGACCCAGTACAAACAGTAATAATGTCTGCTTGTCTCCTCCAAAAACAGCTGCAGACATTGCGCCATGTTCTGAACGTTTATATTATTTTTGCGGCAAATAGACGCAAGTCGCTTTCTGTACATCCAAAGCCAAAAGGTTCAGTAAAAGCGAAACGACCAAGCAGACATCTTTCCATTTTGGCGCTTTGCTTTCGTGTCTGTCACCTGGCAACAGCCATACACAAAACAGCGGCTTGATGACACAAACATACCGGGGTTCAGAAGGAAAAATGACAGTGTGAACACAAACCAACTGAGAAGGTGTCAATCGAACTTGAGTATGGTCCAGGCAATTGAACCAAGTGTGAAAGCACCCTAAAAGTGTGGTTAATGGTAATATGAGATGGACACGGTTAAAAATGGATGATTTTAGTGGTTTTGTTTGTGAAAAAGGAGACTAAATAATCAGCTGATAAGGAGGTGGTCGAGGAGGACAGAGCAGGGTATGAAATGTCCTGAAGAGTTGGCGAGTTTCTGAAGTGCTGTTGAATTTGTAATGGTAGTATAAAGTTTGGGCAGAGTTTGCTGGTTACCAAATAATGTACGTTGGGATTGATAGTGCAGCGGGGTCTTTTGATTCATGCCATAGTCTCTCTGCTGCTCTGAGTACTGATCATTGCGGTCTGGTGGAGGATATATCTCATCTAGACAGGAGGTTAAATTGGAGATGAAGTGATGGTGAAGTGATCTGAAGTGTGCAGTGGTTTAACAGAGACATTTTCTGAAGTGCAATGTCTTGTGTATATAAGGTCCAGTTGATTGTCAGAATTGTGTGTACTGGGGATGGTAATCCGCCTGAGGTTGAATCATGTAATTAGAAAACAGAAGTTTGTATCATAAGGTTTCTCAATAGGAATGTTGAAATCACCTAGTGTGCTACAAAGGGACTGTCATCCTCAGGGAATGATGACTGCAGCCCATCCAATTCCTCAGTAAATGCACCCAACTGACCAGGAGAACTGTACCTGACCAGAATGTGAAATATAGGTGGTGAAGTGATAGTGACAATACTTAATCTTTTCAGACCATTCTCTGTAAGCCCTGGAGATGGCTGTACATAAAATTCTGAGTAGATCAGCAGTTTCTGAAATACCCAGACCCCAGAGCCTTTGGTGCAACAATCATGCTCCTTATTAAATCGACTTTCTTTTCCATTCTGATGTTCAGTTTGAATTCCGGCAGATTATCTTGGCCACATCCACTGTACTTGCCACAAGTTACAAGTACAAAAATGGCTGTCATGGGATTTTTCTGATTAGATATTTGCATTAACCAGTGAGTGCATTGTTTAAGGTCAGAGTAGAACGGCGAGATCACTAGCAAACCAGCAAAGAATAATTGCTTTTGGTGGTCACACCAATAAATTACGATATTAGCAGTCACATCAATGCATTATAAAGTGTATGTTTTTATGTTTTAAGTTCTCTCTCTCTCTCTCTCTCTCTCTCTCTCTCTCTCTCTCTCTCTCTCTCTCTCTCTCTCTCTCTCTCATATACATATCATATTATTCAATATATCATATTAATATTTAATATATCATATTATTATTCAATATATTATATCATTCATATATATCATATTATTCATTTATATCAATAAAAATAATAATAGATCAGAAAACACTGTACATTTAACAATCAACATTGCAGAATAAAACAGTAATTAAAAAAATATAAAACAGTAATAATCAGGATATTTACAATGATTCAATTATAATCATTTAGATGTGTGTTTGTGTGTTTGCAAGCGCATAACTGATGTTTTTATTGGTCTCTTCTCTCTTTTTGTGACAGGCATTAATGTATTGTGCCTCTAGAATGATACATTATATATACATTATATATTAATGATACATTATATATATTGTCTAGCTCTGTGAATTGTGGGTAAATGCTCAGTAGTTTGGGATAGAATGATTTTCGAATGTGCTCATAGTTTGTGCAGCGGGTGAGGAAATGTTCCTCCGTCTCCACCTCTGCCAGGGCACAGTGTGGGCAGATGCGGCTTTCTCTAGGTTGCCAGTTCTGCCTGTATCGGCCCGTCTCTAAAGTCAGACTGTGAGCACTCAGTCTGTATTTGGTCATTGTTGTTCTTAATTTACTGTCCTTTACTGCACTCAGATATGCTGCTGTGGTATAATCTCTGTTTAGGTCTAAATAACACTGAAGTTTACTCTGTTTTCCTGCTGCTTCACTCCAGTAAATCAGATACTCTTCTTTGCATGCGTTTATCATTTGATTGGGCTTTATTCTGTGGATGAGCATGTCCATGTCTTGATGCTGCCTGCTGTTAGTCATATTCGTTGAGTTGGGTTGTGTTTGGAGCTTCAGGACCATCTGAATCAGAGGGCTTTTTTCAATGTCCATTTCTTGGTTTTTGAGGGCTTTAAAATGATAAGAGTTGGGGTCACTCATTTTAATGTGTTTCCAAAATTTGACGGCTCGTTTCTCAATGCGCATGAGTAGAGGATACTGTCCTAATTCTGCCCTGCATGCATTGTTGGGTGTGTTCCTCTGTACCCTGAGGATGCTCCTACAGAACTCTGCATGTAGGCTTTCAACTGGATTCTTATCCCACTTATCAAACTCGTGACTGAGGAGAGGACCCCACACTTCACTCCCGTATAGCTCTCTCTCTCTCTCTCTCTCTCTCTCTCTCTCTCTCTCATACACACACACACACACACACACACATATGTATATAAATGCAGGAATTCACCACGCACAAAGTTAATGCTGAATCAATTACAATAAATACCGGAAAGCAAAACTCGAATACCTGACATTTCCAGAAACAGGATCAGGCAAGATCCAGCTCAAATTAACCATTGATTTATATACATTTATCTACGTATAATGTCCTGCTGGGCAGCCACTTTTTTTGAAGTGTTGTTGTGAATGGCCCGCAGGCCACAAGTTTGAGACCCCTGCTCTAAATGGTTAAGCACTGTTTGGCTAGGATACTGTTAAGATATATTTTTAAAATTGATTCAGGCTATATTACTTCTCTCTGTCATAGTTAATTTTTTAGAACTGTATTTTAATAGTTGCCATCATGTGTGTAAGTGGGCCTTTAATACAGTTTATTAAGAACGATCGGCCGATAATCGCTTGGGGGAGTTTTATCGGCTCTCTCCACAAAGACCAATCCAGAAGGGCCGATCAGATGATGCAAAATTCCTGACACATTTATTTTCACATGGTGAAAGAACTGGGTGTGTGAAATGTGCTGTCTGACTATGACTTCCCCTGGATGCTCACAGGCAGCCTGTGGATATAAGTTGAAAATATGATTTCTTTACTTGCCCCGTTTGAAGAGTTCATGTAAAAGCTGCTATCACAGCATACACTACCTTCCATACTCAACAGGCGGCGCGGCGTTATACTGAAGATATAAGGTATATTTTAAAATGATAATTTGTGCTTGCGCCACACCTTTAGGGCCATTTGGGCCACTCAAAACATGATGAACGCCGATTCCTTCACCAAGTTCAATTCACTCACCAGATACTGAGTTCGTGGTTGCGTGTAAAGCAAGCAGCGCTCAAGTTACAATGAATGAGGTGTCATCATGTCTTTTGGTTTTGATGAAAGGGTTTGTGCAGAATCAATCGCTGAGGTTAATTGAACAGTACGAGTACTTCAAGTAATAGTAATTTTAACAACAGCAACTTTAACTCTTTTTTTATTTTATTTTATTTATTTATTTTTTCTTCTAAAGGGGTGCAGCTGTAACCTTACCTAATGGTTTTGATTAAATACATGCTCGGTTATATATTTTTTTATTTAGACATTTTTCTGATGCACTAAAGTCTCAGTTCTGCCTAAAGTTTTCTAAAACCACATTTGTTTTATTATATATATAGTTGTAATTGTCAAGCTCTAAACTACGGGTGCCCAAACTTTTTCTTATGAAGGGCCAAAAGCCAAACTTGATTGAGGGCCGTAAGCCGAAGGTAAATATATCAAACTGTTTTACAAAGTTGCCATGGATAATTTCCTCGTTTATTTCAAAATAAATAGAAAAAGTCATACTTTAATCATAATAACTATTGCATTATAAATATTTTTATATTTTATATTGAACCTATTATAACGAAAACATAGGAATTCATTACCCGCAACACACTGCCTCTCTTCTTAGAGGGGATGAAGGGCCAAATCAAAGGTCAGTTTGGGCATCTCTACTCTAAACTGTTCTTATTAGCTAACCAAGCACAGGCTGCTATGCTTTAGGTTGGTATGTTGCTTGTCAATAAATGCAGTTGTCATATGATATTTGTAATATACATTTATAAAAATATGATTAATAAAGGTATTTATAGGTATCGGCTGATATGGCTTCAAGTAATCTTTGATCAGCCCCAAAAATCCTGATCGGAGCACCTCTAAATATTACTATGCTCACATCTGTATTACACAAGCTGTACATAAATCTGTTTAATGATAATATAAATCATGAAAATTGTGTCTTTTGGTTGTTAAATAAATCTAACAATGATTATAAAAAATGAATCATTGATGAGGCTTATGAGTATGAAACTGTCATTTTAAGGTGCACTTGATTGTAATACCTTCATTTCCGTTAGACATTTAATGCTAGAATATATTTCTGCATATACTTCAATTGTTTCGTCTTGCATCATATGGATCATCATATTATCTTGTATAATTTGAACATTTACGTTTTCATGATTTTAAGATGTTTTTAACTTAAGCATTCATAAGAAAATCTAGGAAATTTACAGTTATTACATGCACATCTTTTTAAATAAATCATTAGGGTTTGGACTTGTTCCAGTTTCTGGACTTTTTTTTCTTACTGAAAAGAAGCTGCAAAGTTAGTACAAAGTTTTCCCCCCTTTCTTTTTATTAACCTTATGTAATTTCTCCTTCTGGGAACAGAAAGCTTGAAGTTGTGCAGTATTCATGGAAATGAGAACGTTGAAGGTGCTGAATAAAGAATTCGAAGAATAAAAGATCGTCTCCCTAATGCGTCTTAAACATGCATTTCAGAATCCAACATTCAAAGATAAAATAAGCGTTTCAAAAAATGTTCCGCCGATAACAGCATAATGCAGATGAATTCTAATGTGGCTCATTTGGCTTTTCAGGTACAAGTTGATCAGACGGCGGGTGATCTGGCTGATTGGGCAGTGGATCTCGGTGAAGTTCAAACCAGAGCTGCGGCCCCTGCTCTACGAAGTCATTCTCAGTCTCATGCAAGACCCTGACCTGGTGGTAAGTGAAGTTTACAGGATATACACAAATTAAGATCTATTATTCTATTAGTCTGTTATTCTATAAATCAATTAGTCATCATTTAATCAATCAATTGGCGTTTCAAAGCCATCATATCTATTGGGAAAATTGTCATTCATTATAATATATGAAGAGTTTAGAAGCAAAAACCTGTAAGTGCCATCTGTAATGTTCTTCTAAAATGAGCATTTTTTCTCAGTCTCATATGTTTATGTTTAGCTATTTCACTTTAAAGGCACATAGTCTTTGCTAATAAATTGAAATTACTGCACCTTCAAATAGGAGGCTGAGGAAACGCTTATTTTAAAAGAAAAATTTAGATGGCACTCTTCATATGTATTCTATAAAATGTAACAATAATATAAATAACATAAAATTAGTTTAGCTCATTTTTTTGTGTGTTTCATCTTCAACATTTTTGTGCTATTTGCAAAAGCAACATTTCCACTTTTTCCCCCAAAAGTTAAATGTTTTTATTTGTTTAAAGAAGCTTTTTTAGTCAGCAGTTGTAGCTCTGTCGTGATGTTATGCAGGAGAGCAGTCATGAATTCTCAATAAGCGTTAACAATTATTGACCTGCTTTCTTTGCATTGAAAGCCCTGACAAATCACCCATTGGTTCAAATCAATATTGTCTTCCCCAATTAGGGACGCGTGAGGACTCTGATTAGCCGCATTGTGTCTCAGTAAATAATGAGAGGCCATCATTAGATGCCAACTTATGAACAGCACCATTAATCCGCAACAGCAGTAGGTAATCGCTAATACGACTGCCAGTGACCAGAGCCACCCTGCAGCATGCCTTCAAAATCAATTTCATGTGCAGTTTGTACACTCCGAGAGTCTTTTATGGTTTGTTTTGGCTACTGCTGCCCAGTACTTTTCTCAGTCCTTTTATTTCATATTCATTTGATCTTCAACTTTTTTACTCTGCAATTTTTTATGAACAAAACATGACCAGATGTTGGTTATAAGGAACATGGTGCAAAATACAGAGCAGTCTGTATTCCAACAGCTGCCTAAACTTTTGTTACATAGTAGAGTCGGACGTTTCCAACCTTCACATCTTCAACTAACTAATTACAAATCATACAGAACAGTTTTGTGCTACATTGGAACAAAATGATGCATACCACTCTGTCCAATGATCTTTGAAAAGAAATCAATCTTTCCAAATGAATATTTCTCTGTCAGCTTTTCTTTTCTGGAAACTAACATCCTCACCTATTAAAACCCTCATTGCAGTGAAGC
>CAIGQQ010026963.1:10318994-10355232 GCA_903798035.1 Danio albolineatus | reverse complement strand
AATCGTGATTAATCACATCCAAAATAAAAGTTTAACATAATATTTGTGTGTGTACTGTGTATATTTTATTATGAATATATAAATACACACATGCATATACTTGATAAAATGTTGGTTTATATTTAGATATATAAAAAATTTATGTGTATGATACAAATTTTACATTTGAATATGATGTAACTACTTTGATGTAACTTTTTTATATATAGTTTTGGCTTCTATGAATGTGTTTATCACATATACATAATAAATATATATAACACACACACGTATTATGTCAAAACAAACTTTCATTTTATATATATATAAAATAACATATACATATACATACATACATACATACATACATACACACACACACAGCCTATATTTGCAAACATTGTACTTCTGCGCAATGTTATTAGGAGAAACCTACTGTATCATTATTGTTTTGACGTCTTATTATCCATGCCAACATTTTTGTTCCCTTTCATCAGTTATTGGGGTAATTGTAATGTTTATCTGCTCAATGAGATTACTGACTAAAAAGCTTTTTTTTATTTTGTCAGCAATAATTCAGATAAGCCGAAAACTAAAGCTTCATGATGAAATAGATTAAATCATTTTAATTAAAACATGCTGTTTGAAAAAAACGAGAACAAAATGGCTGAATGTATTAATTGTGTTTAGAAGAAATGAAATACTTGACATTCTGAGCATTTTGAACTTTTCAACATAAAATAGAAAAAAATGTCTCTGCTAATATCATCACTAGTAGATTGATAAATTAGGAAAGACTCAATTAAAAAAATATATTCGTTTATTCAAGTCCAAGTCATATATACTGTTAAAGTCAGAATTATTAGCCCCCCAGAATTATTAGCCCCCCTGTTTATTTTTCTCCCTAATTTCTGTTTAACAGAAAGAAGATTTTTTTCAACACATTTCTAAACATAATAGTTTTAATAACTCATCTCTAATAACTGATTCATTTTATCTTTGCTATGATGACACTAAATAATATTTTACTAGATAGTTTTCAATACACTTCTATACAGCTTAAAGTGACGTTTAAAGGCTTAACTAGGTTAATTAAGTTAACTAGGCAGGTTAGGGTAATTAGGCAAGTTATTGTATAATGATGGTTTGTTCTGTAGACTATCGAAATAAAAAAAAAAGCTTATAAAATAAATATTGAAAAACTTCTTTAATTCTAGCCGAAATAAGACAAATAAGACTTTCTCCAGAGGCTTTTTTAAAGAAAAAAATATATGTATAACATTAATGCACATGGTTAACTCGCCACTAACTTTTTAAATGTATGTTCCTGTAAGAAGACATTGTAAATAATTGGAAATCCGGTGACTGCAATATTAAAAGCCTTGGGGACAACTGTGGTCGGAACCAAAGTTCACAGTGACTGTGTTCGCTGGACTCCTCTCAAGCGGTGGACTTCTACATTTGGATTGCTTGCCGCCACACTGTGTCATAGCTCATTAACATAAAGTTGATTTTTTTTAACTCTCCTTGGTGCCCACACTGGCGAAAATGTGCCGCGCTGTTCCTCGCCGCTTATCGACGCCGGCTCCCATTGGAAATGAATGACTTCGGCTACTTTCAGTGTGAACGTACAGTAAGTTTCCCACCAGTGATCAGCTATATCGCACTGCTAGTATATTGCGTTTATACAACAGTTTGACACCATAGTCGTGTATATAAAGCACAAAATCAAACTTAGAGAGTCTCAAAAATCCTTTTGTACGAGGAACTACTTTTTGCTTTTCATTCACCTCTGCAGTTGACCATCTGAACAGCAGAATCCATTGCTACTTCACAAACGTCACTTTAGAACTAGTATTTGAATGATTCACTAGCATAACATCTAATATTATAACAAAATGTGTGATTTTGCTCACACTTTAAGATTAAAAGGCTGAACGGCATGAAATGCCATCACTCTACAGAGATTTACCAGTATTTCTGTTGCAATAGGGATTTTACAATAATTAACCCCAAAAAAGCCAAAGCAAACCAAACACTACCAGATTACTATGGTATAAATACAGCACTAAAACATACAAAAGAGAGAGACCGACTTAGAATGTCGCTTACCTGTTCTGTAATGATTTTTTTTCAGCTGTTGTTTGAAACACTGTTGCCATCCTGTGGCGGAATGTCAACCGTCTTTGCTCTGCTCAGTATGACAGGCTGAAGGATGCCGACACGCTGTATCTCCAAAATTATAAATATTTAAAATAGGCACTATCTGTATAAATAAACTGCATAGTTGCAATCTAAACAACTACGTTCTCACCTAAAAAAAAGCTTCTGAAGTACATTATGTTGTCTAACAACTGCAACATTTGTCAAACTGAGTTTATTGATCTGCTGTCACATGTGGGTGGAGTAATACAGAAGGGTGAGTAGGCTGATTAAGGCAGTCAAGTGAGGAGGCTGTACGAGTGCTGTTATTGCAGAATATCGCTCGGCTACCATAGATAAATATTCATAATGTATACAGTATTTGCAATTAAAAATCAAATGTGTCATGAAATAAATGAAAGATATTTATAAGACATTGATTTCAGCTTCAGTAGTGTGTATCATTTTCATTGTTTAACTAAAATTATAACTGAAACTTTTTTTCGTTGGCCTGTGTCCATCGATTGGTAGGTCAGCCGTCTTTATGCCTGGTTAAAGTCCCCCTCAAATCAGAACGAATGTTTTTTAGGGGTTTGAGTGTAAATCTTAGAAGATACAAACATTTTAAAATTTACTGTTTGTTCCATAAATATGGATTTTTATTTTATTTCTATTTTTTATGACATCGTGGAGCATTTTAGCTTCTCATCAGATCTTCACACTAATCATGTGCTCTCTAGTATCTGAAGTGTCCCACCCCTTCAAGACATTATTGCTGCAGCTGAAATCAGTGCCTTATTTACATGTAGCTGAGTGTTCACACCAAGGATTTACATACACACTTGTAAATAATAACTGGTAGCAGACAGTATTGATGTGAACTCTGCCATATTTGTAAGTTGTTACTGTGAGGGGAAGGAAAACCAAAAAGCTAAGACGCTGAAACGCGCTGCTCTCATGATCACACACCTTTACAGAAAGCCCCGGGGGTTGAAAATTCTAGATCAAGTTGCAGTTCTTGATCGTAAATGGCACAAATAAGTAATAAACTATTACTTAAACTACGTGTAAATATGCTTTTTCATGGGGGTGTTTTTTGGTTTACGCAGTGCACAAAAACAGTCTGCTTTGGTCTAATTCATCAGTAGGATGGTGCTCCTTCTCATACAGCCTCTAAATCAAAGCAAAAAGCAAAGAAGGTCAAGGTGCTCCAGGATTGGCCAGCCCAATCACCAGACATGTACATTATTGAGCATGTCTGGTGTAAAATGAAGAAGGCATTGAAGATGTATCCAAAGAATCTTGATGAACTCTTGATGCATGCACTTGTCTAGTCTCCCATTCCATAGTGTTCTAATCACATGTGCTTCTAGTTTCCCTTGCCATAGTATGCTACTCTTACACGTACAGTATCTTGCCTCCCTTGCCCAAGTATACTAATCACACGTGTGCCTTGCATCCCTTGACATAGTATGCTACAGTAATTGCACTTGTCTCTTCTAACTCTTTATACTATGCACAAATGTCCTGCCTCCCCCACCATAGTATGGAAATTGAACAGACATCTTGTCTCTTGCCATAGCACATGTGTGGCTCGCCATCTTTGTCATAGTATGCTACTTGTGCGTGTGTCTCCCATCTGTTGGTATTGTATGCTAATCGCACATGCGTCTTTCCTTCACCGTGATAGTATGGATGTCAATCGTGCATCTCACCTTTCACCGTAGTATGCTATTCACACGTGCGTCTTGCCACCCTTTCCATAGCATGCTACTCATGCATGTGTCTTGCCATAGTATGCTATTAACATGTGGATCTCACCTCCTTTGCCATAGTATGCTACTCGCACATGCCTCACCTCCCTTGCCATAATATGCTACTCGTCCACATTTCTAATCTCGGATAGTCACCTCTCTTGCCATAGTATGCTACTTGCACAAACCTCGGCAATGTACACAAATGACATCAGAAAGCTGCCAGTAGACTACATCTAATCGAATCTTCCTTTTCTGAATCATGATACACTGTAGTCTGAGCTTTAGCTTAACTATTCTGATGGGTAGAGCTGTGATATAAACAAAACCCTATTGGCTATTTAATAGAAAGAAAGAGGAGGGGCTACTTGATATGTCCAGCCCTGTTTTCATGTTTCAGTTGAAATTACATCACACAGCAAACAAACCTGTGCATCGAAGGCACTTTAGGGGACCTTTAAAGGGGTTACTGCCGCCCAATCCCATCATAATTTGCTCATATCTGCCAGGTGGGCGGTGTGTACTCTGGCAGGGAGCGAAGTGCTTTATTTTCAGCCGCTGTTTGATGTTTTATGTCGCAGATGCCTCTGAGAGCGAAGGCAGTCCTGCTTATCTCTGCTTTTATTCCTCTGTTGAAGATGTAAGCCCTCCTAAAGCCATTTCTATGAAGATGAATTGAATTGGGTAACGGTCGGCATATTTTTTATTCAGCTGACAGTATTGTTTCTGTTAGTTACGTGCCCTACAGCTTGTCATTTATCAATGAAAATGCTTACGAAAAGGCTGGTTTTGTGGGTCTAATTTGGTAGTTAAATGGGAGTGTTCTACGAATACAACTGTAGGCCTTGTTGGATGTTCACAATTAGGGCTGATTGATTAATCAGAATTGAATCGGAATCAATTATTAGCAAATCGCAAAGTCCTTTTTGTGACTGTCTTACCAGCTCACCTTTGTTCTGCCCAATCAGCATTGCCTAAACTACGTGTAGCGTTTACTGCTACAAATTCTAAACTTTACAAAGCTCCACAAAGCAAGCCAGATCCATAACAATAAATGAAATACAATTTAAATAAATAGGACACTTCTAAAATTAACAAGGAACCCGGAGTCTCATTTCCCGTTCAAAAAGAAAACTACAAAGACGATTGACCAAAGAAATAACTTATATCTAATGTATTTGACATTTAGATTTAAATGAGACATAAATATATTGCGGAGAGAAGGCCAAAAACAGAAACAAACCTCAATCCCTAACTACATTTTGAACCCTCTTACCTGCACAAAAAAGGAAAACAAATTAAACCACATTCACTTACCTCCTTACTAACCACAATACATGAGAAAACTTGAAACAAAAAGGCACCTTCCTCATCACATGTGTCTTCGTCTATTGGTCTTAATAGTTTAAAAGTCACCTCTCAATGTTAAATTCAACAATGTCACCGAAAAAATACTACATACGTTCTCAAAACTAAACAAAAACAAGTCAAGGAGACTGGAGGCTCTCCAAATGATCATCCAGCCCATTTTAAATGGACTTCACAAACCTGCAAGTTCCCACGTGTTGACACCGGATTCACCACATCTGTGTGCTCCTAATGAGACCTGTCGGAAAGACAGCAGAGAGAGGCGGAGAATAGAGAACCGTCTTCTTCTGATCCTCTTTCAAAATTATATGAGCCATAAGCATTATTTAAGAAGTATCAAATTTATTCACTTTTATGAAGATTTCTACACAAAGTTTTATAAAAGAAACCTATAGTTCCCTGCCATTTGACTGAGAGATCCATCTGTTGCGCAGTACTCAGGAGCACAAGGGTCTTATATACATGGAAAAATGAGAAAAAGAAAAAAAAAAAGATACAAATTCACAGATAATTAATGCATAAATTCAATTGCATTCAAGAATTCTTTTAAAATTGGGGAAAGTAAAACAGAGTTATTTACTGTACAAATGTTGCTTTGGAATTCAACTCTCGGTATATGGCTTAAATGAATACAAGTTGTATTTTGTAAAATGTTATGCTTTAATTCATCTCACATAAATGCGTCAGACTTTTAGGTTTCTCTTATTATAGAGTAATAGACGTATCTACTGACTAATTTGAAATAACAGCATGCAATTTCTAGGTTAAGGCCTCAATATACTTGCATAAAAATTTTTCTTCCTTTTTTGCTTAAGGGTAGGAAAGAATTACAAAACACCTTTTTAATTGTATACTGATAATGAATATCCCGAAGCTGCTCACGTTGCCAAGAGCAGCGTTAAATGAAGAACAGTGAGAAATATTCATGAAAATTTTAGTTAATGACGCATCTGATCATAGTGACACATTTGCACCAGTTCTCCATCATAGCACTGCAGTAAAGCCAAACTACGTTTTAATGTGTTGATGAAGTATGTTTTTGCAATTAAGGTTAGGGTTAGAGTTTGTTGCATGTAAATAAGCTAAATTTGCTAATATATCTATATCGAGAATATGTCAAATGTGGCAAAGACGCTGTAATAAAAAAATGCTGCAGGAATTAACGCAGATATGCTAAATCAATGTAGCTAAATCAATTCGCTCAAAGTGAATTGAAGATTAATTTGAAGGGGACTTCAAAAGAATTGACTCTTTAAATCTGAACAAGCGAACTGTCCAGTGATCATTCGGACAGACAGTTAACTTCAACTATGGCTATTGCTATCAAAAGAAAAACCCATTTATGTTTAAGCCGGGTAACAAGATCGAAGTTCAAGGCATTAGATTCATAAATATGCACAGGCACCTTTCTTTATACAAAATAAAACTCTATCGACTAACTGAAACAAATACCTAACAAAAACACGTTCATGTGTTCGTTACATATTCATTACGTTCGTGTACAGGTTGTGCAGAGCTGTATAAACAAAGAAAAATAAGAGTTTGAGAGACCGTAATGATGTAAAAACCTTGTAGTGAAAAACAAAAGTTATTTAACCCTTCTATGGTTTCTTTGGGGTTACATTTAATTTACACCAGTTCAGTGGTCATCTGGAGGTGTTACTTGCATTCCTTGTGTCAAGTGAAGAGCTCCCTCTGTTGAGCCGGGTTCCCACATGGTTAGCTGATGGTCGGCTTTTTGTCCTGTGTGGCTTGGAGTGGGGTGGAGTCTGTCGTTTCAAGTTTGAGGCTGCAAAACACTATAGTCATGTTGACTTCTGGATTTGTGGCGTATTAAACTGAAGTAGACTTGAGATGTAAAAGAAAGAAAAAACAACAGATGAGAATGTTTGGGCTGTGCGGTTAACCCATTTTTATCAGGGTCCAAGTCTGTTCACTGGACCTGCAGAGAAGCTGTCCTTAGTTGGAACGGAACAACTCTCTCCTGGGGTCTCTCCTTTTCGGGTTCTTGTTCTGGGGGGTGGCCTTAGTCACCAGTTTTTATGAGGATGGTATTGTGCTACTCTCAGGGGCTGAGTTGACCAGTGAGAAAATTAACTTCCCAAGAAAGGCTTTATATTCCTTTGTTGGGCGAGCTGGATGATTTGTTTAATGTTTCTTAATATGTTGCACACATTTTAACTTAAAATGTAAACAATCGTTCAGTACGCCAGATTCATTTTTTTAGGGGAAAGCAAACGAATTATGTGTCTAATCGGACACATTCGTTACATTCGTTGTATTCTCACATCACACTACTATAGCTATGTTTCCATCCAACACTGCGAATGAACTTTATGCGCAAAACTGGATTATCGCATAAAACACATGCGAATAAAGCAGCGTTTCCATCCAACGAGTCAAAGTGGACAAAATCATCACTTCCTGATTAACTGGCGTCAAATCTGCACCTGCAGGAAACCCCCATGACCACTGCGTGAACATGCAAACTCCACACAGAAATGTCAACTGACCCAGCCGAGGCATGAACCAGCCACCTCTTGCTGTAAGGCGATTGTGCTACTCACTGCGCCACCGTGGCATCCCATGATTTATTTGTTTACTTATTTTTGCTGTTCAGATACCATGTGTACTTTACTTTGTAAATAAGCAAAATCAATCTTTGGTTTATATTATAGAATATAATTTTCTGGAAAATATGTACACGCATACAGTGTATAGAACATAACCTGTTGTTTTTGTCAAGTGGGAAAAGCGCAGGTATTGAGGTTTGCTAAATGTTAAACTTAATAGTGTCAGTAAATTGTTATTGTGTTTGAGATCAAGAAACAATCAAAAAACTAATACAATACATAATATCACATTGTGAATATCTATTTTGGGCACTTTTTCTTCTTTTTCTTTTTATTGTAGTACCTACACTGAAATGACTGAAAGTAAGAGTTTCCAGCGTTTCCATTAAGACAAATGACAGTGACCGATGGTGATGTAATAAAGCAGCTGTCATTGCAATCAGACCTTTAATTGAAGAAGACGAATCAGACCAATTAGTAGTTAAGATGTCTTTGTTGTCCGTCTCAGCCTTTGTCAGCTAACTACTTAATAAATGCATTGCTCCGGGCTCTTGCCTATTACTCTGAAAATTGCTTGATCGTTAGGTTTGATGTGTTGGGGAAATTTCATCATCTGCCGCTATAGCTCGTTATAAACGTGTTTGTGGAGCGCAGCATGCTGTCCCATCCGCTCGTATAATAGATCATTGTGAGAGGGTGCCGGGGTCTGTCATTAGCCACCTGCTTGAGTCGTGCTCTTTATGCCACCCTTGCTAACACCCTCCGGCTCCTCCGTTATCCCATACCGGCACGACCTTTTAATGATGTTAATTTTGTTTTGGTTACAGGCTAACTCTCAAGATTTATATGCTGAGGAAACTTGAGTAGGCTTAGAGGTCTCTTGTCAACATGTGCCACACTGATTTAGGGTGAAATTAATGGATGTCCTTTAAAAAGAGTTCTCTGGAGGTGAGAAGTATAAACTAGTTTCTTCTAGCCCAGTTTAATGTGCAGAGGAAATGATATGCAAGTCATTTGAGATTTTGAAAGAAGTCTGTCTGCCTTACTAAGCCGGGAAATCATTCAGTTATGGTAAAATGTCATCCTAAAATAGGTTAGCAATATGTTCCTTATGAAAATTAACCATGATATTACAACATACAGTTAAAACAAAATAAATTTAAAAAACTATTGTTTAATTAAATGGATAATTTACCCCAATCCACAACATTTACTCGTTATGAGACATAAAACTGAGGTCCTAACTGTCGATGGTCATTAAAAATCTTATAGCACTTCTCATAATGAGTAGGGGTAAAACCCCAGTGTCCTGGCCAAATTACCATCATAGGTCTTTTACAATCATCGCCTCCAATCATCCCCATCCACTGAATTGGCTCTATCACTGTCTCTCCACTCCCCCTATAGCTTATGTGATTGTCTCGTAGCTGCCGTCGCATCATCCAAGTGGATGCTGCACACTGGTGGCGGTGTGCAGAGACCTCGCCCCCTCATGAAGTGCTTTGGGTGTAAGGCTATACACGATAAAATGTGCTATATAAATACACATTACATTACCCTTCACTTGATCTGCTAGAGTTTTGTCTGTTGAAAACAAAGGAAGACATAGTAAAGAATTACCAACAGAAACATTGTATTTTATAGTATAATATAGTTTTTTATAGACTTCCTTAGGATTTTCTGTTCCTATATTGTTAATGGCTGTTTTGCCCCAACATTCTCCAGAATATATTGTTTTGTGTTCAACAGAAGAAAGAAATTCTTAAGTTTGGAATCACTTGAGTTTAAGTAAATGGTGAAGAAATTTCACTTTTACAGCCGTGTATTAAATCAATTCTTAAACATGCTCACAATGTGCGAAAACATGGTAGAAACATGCTTGCAAGTACATTTTAAAATTATTTTCATATTTTTGAGTTGATAAACTGGTCACACTTTAGTTTGACGGTCAGTTTGTTGAGTTTAATTTACATTGCATCTACATGCCAACTAATTCTCGTCAGATTATAAGTAGACTGTTAGGTTGGGGTTGGGGTTAGTGTAAGTAGACATGTACTTGCAAAGTTTCTTATAGTCAGTTAAGTGTCTGCTGAATGTCAGTATCAACAGATATTAAGCAGACAGTCTACTAATACTCAAATGGACCATCAAAATAAAGTGTTACCGATGAACTTTATTCATATCATGTCGAAGTTGAATTTTCAGCACCATTACTCCAATCTTCAGTGTCAAATGAGCCTTCAGATCCTTCCTATATATGCTGCCCATCCAAAAATAAATGAATAAATGAACAAGTCCCGAACTCTTAAACCCTCTTGATTATGGCATGCATTCACCATGGCATTGTTTCATGGTGGCCAAACCATGTGTAAAATTGATGTCTCATGCTTCCTGAACCACTCTTTCACATTTTGAGCCTGATTAATCCTGGCAGGGTCATGTTGGAATATGTCCATACCTTCAGGGAAGAAAAACAAATTGATTGAATAATCTGGTCATTCAGTATATTCAGGTAGTCAGCTGACCTCATTCTTTAGGCGTATAATGTTGCAGAACCTGGACCTGACCGACTGCACCCCTCCCAGATCACAGCTTTTCTCCCACAGGCACTAGGCATGATGGGAGCTTCAATCAATCTGCATCTCCTCTTATCCTGCATGTGCCCTTCACTCTGGAACAGGGCAAATCTGGACTTATCAGACCACATGACCTTGTTCCATTACTCTACAGTCCAATCTTTATGCTCACTAGCAAATTGAAGCTTTTTTTTTCTGATTAGCTTCACTGATAAATGCTTTTCCAATAGCTGCACAGCTGTTTAGTCCCAATACTTGGAGTTCCTATCTCCTTGTGTGTGTATGTGGAAATGCTCTTACTTTCACTAGTAAATATAGCATTAGTTTTTCAGTTTTTTGATTTCACAAGACATTTACTGTAAGTGATCGTTGATCTCAATGGTTTTATTCAGACTACATTTCTTCCTCAAAGATTATGGTTCCCCACTATGCTTCTAGTTTTTAGTAATGTGTTGGACAGTTCTTAGCCCAATAGCGTCAGCAGTCTCCTTAGATGTTTTCTTTGCTTGACGCATGCCAATAGTTTGACACTGCATCAGTTAGAGTTAAAAAACTTGTTACCAGCTAAAACATAATCATCCATGCAGTAATTATCCAATGGTAGGCTCTTGCCTATTTGCTTATTTCAGTCCAGGTAGTGACTTTTTTTATATGAATGTATATATGTATGTTCACTCACTGGCCACTTTACACCTTACTAGTCCTTCATAGATTCACTAAGGTACTGGAAATATTCCTCAGAGATTTTGGTCCAAATTGACACGATAGCATCACGCAGTTGCTGCAGATTTGTCGGCTGCACCTCATCCCAAAGGTGCTCTATTGGATTGAGTTCTGGTGACAGTCGAGGACATTTGAGTACATTGAACTCATTGTCATATTGAAGAAACCAGTCTGAGATGATTCACGCTTTATGACATGGTGCGTTATCCTGCTGGAAGTAGCCATCAGAAGATGAGTACACTGTGGTCGTAAAGGGGTGGACATGGTCAGCAACAAAGCTGTCACAATGCTCAGTTGGTACCAATGGGCCCAAAGTGTGACAAGAAATCATCCCCCACACCATTACACCACCACCCCCAGTCTGAACCGTTGATACAAGGCAGGATGGATCCATGCTTTCATGTTGTTGATGCCAAATTCTGACCCTACCACCTGAATGTCCCAATAGAAATCGAGACTCTTCAGACCAGACGTTTTTACAATGTTCTGTTGTCCAATTTTGGTGAGCCTGTGCGAATTGTAGCCTCAGTTTCCTGTTCTTAGCTAACAGGTGTAGCACCCGGTGTGATCTTCTGCTGCTGTAGCCTATCTGCCTCAAGGTTCAACATGTGCAATCAGATATACTCTTCTGCATTCCTCAGTTATAACGAGTGGTTATTTCAGCTACTGTTGCCTTTCTATCAGCTCCAACCAGTATGACCATTCTGGCATGCACCCACAGAACTGCCGCTGACTGGATGTTTTTTTTTTTCTTTTTTTTTTACTATTCTCTGCAAACCTTAAAGATGGTTGTGCGTGAAAATCCAAATAAATCAGCAATTTCTGAAATACTCAGACAAACCCCTTTGGCACCAACAACTCCTCCTTCAAATTCCTTTAAATCACCTTTCTTCTCTATTTTGATGCTCTGTTTGAACTGCAGCAGATCGTCTTGACCATCTACATGCTTAAATGCATCGAGTTGCTGCCATGTGATTGGCTAATTAGAAATTTGCGTTAACGAGCAGTTAACACAATACAGTTTCTAAAACAGAAGCGTAGTCAATTTTAAAACCGATGTAAAAATCATGGAATTGTTTAATGAATTTAAATGTGTTCATTTATGTCAGTGTTATGTAATTCATGAACTATTTTATAAAGAAAAAATCTAATAATAACGAACCATTTGAAAATGAAAGTCCTTGACTAAAATCAAAGAAAAAGTGGAAATGTGGATATGTTTATGAAAATAAATGTTTATTTAAAACAGGGTTGTTGGACTCTTGGAGGGTTTCAAAACACTTACCTTTAGGGACTTAATTAGTTTGATCAGAGGTGTCTAATTGTGCAGTCTGACACCTCTGATTTAAAACTATTTCAGAAAACTAGTACTACTAATCCAGTGAAACCGTCTTAGGAATGCGTTGGCCAGAAGGTGTGGAAGCCGAATCATTATTTCCATTTTATTTCATGTCACTAGTGAAGTGGAAATTGCATGTTAAACTATTAAAATTTCATACTTCACAGCCCATATCATGCTTTATTAATTTTTGTATAATAATGCACATTTTCCTCTGTTTTAGGTTCGCATCGAAACGGCTACAACCCTGAAGCTGGATATCCTTGCCTCTGAGTGATTTTGAGCCCCCTTATAGTTTACGCATTATACACTAGGCTGGTCATTTGTCAGCATAATTGGATGCATATAAGCGCTCTTGTAATTAGTTTTGCCAATTAACCCGTAGCCGTTCAACAACACTCACTTCTTTGCATGGTACTCTATGATTACTTGAATCACTCTCATCCTCCTTTTTCTGCATGTCTGATAATCAGGGCTGTGTCTGAAGTCACCCCTAATATTCTTATTCACTGTTTCCTACATTAGTCCACTTAAAAAAGTGTATGAAAATGAGGGAGTAAATTCGAGCACTGAGTGCACCGCAAGGAATGCCGTTTTGTTTGTGCTTTTCTGGTTTATAAATTGGTCAGACCCTATGATAGTAAAAATAACACTTAGCAAGCTGTCTATTAGTAATTTCTGACATTTATACAAATGTTAATGTTAATGCTAACCGTTAAATGATTATTTATCAAGAAACTTAAACAGACGATTTTGGAAACCACAACAAATGGCTACTCTACACTATTTATTAATCCCATACAGTTAAAGAGTTGACTTTTACCATTTTTCAATCCATACAGCTTATTTTCAAGTCTGCGGGGAAAACTTTTAGCTTCGCTTAGCATAAATCATCGAATCGGATTAGACCATTAGCATCTTGCTCAAAAAATGCACACATGTTTTGATCATTTTACTATTTAAAGCTTGTCTCATTCCAGCGTAATAATTTACTTTGCTGGCATACCATGGCTATTGCAGGGGCAATGACATTATACAGTGCTTTAAAAAAAAAAAAAAACAGGTTAGACCCTTAGAAAGTAGCAACTTTTTCATTTTTCATTGGTCTTGATGAAATTTCTTAATTCAACTATAGAAGAGTCAAGCTTTAAAGAGGAAAATTTAGTAAAAAAAAAAAGCAAGATGCTAATGGTCTAATCTGAATTAAGGTTGTATGCTAAGCTAAGCTAAAAGTGTTCCCAGAGATTGTCCTAATGGATTCAAAAATACTAAAGCTTAACTGTTGAACACTAGGAGAGTGGTCAAATGAGCCAAATCTTCTAGCTTAGCTTAGCATAAATCATTGAACCGGATCATTAGATCATTGAAAAGTGGAGTGTTCCTTCAAGGTTATAGAGAACAGTTTAGGATACATGTGCCTGTGTGTGTGTTAAAGTGTCATTTTCACTCACCTTCAACCATTAAACTTAACTCTGACTCACCCGTCGATGACTTTGAGTTCAGAACTGAGCAGTTCTTACCGGTAAGATTATTTTCAACATTTGATATCATTGCATTTTATCTGTTGATTTTCATTAGGTCTTCATTAATGCCTTTTTTACTCCTCCTTAGTACTTGGAGTCTATATTCAGCCTGCTGTTCCAGCTGTTGCAGCAGGTGAATGAATGTGACACCAAAATGCAAGTTCTCCATGTTATTTCCTGCGTCATTGAGAGAGTCAGCATTCAGGTGAGCTTCCGATGAAGTCTTGATGCACCAGTCAGACTTTTTTTTTGATGTTTTTGATGCTTGCATTTGTTTAGTTTTTTTACACACTAAAAGATATATTGATGTCATGTCATTGCGAAGCCATGCCGACTGAGGACAAGGCCATGATGTGCTTTGAAAATGACCTTTAGCCACTACATGGGCCTTGATTCTGAGCTATTTAGTGAATGACAATTATTTAATCATGTTTGAATTGAAAGCTTGTGATTTTAGGCTTTCTTCAATCAAACCAAGTGTGTATATGGTGAAAGCCTTCCTCCAGCACAGGAGTCACTTAAAGAGATATTTGAGTGAAAATTTCCTGTTAATTCAACCAACCTCAGGTCTTCCAAGAATAAGATTGCTTTTTATTCAGGAGATTATACTTTTCTTTTAAGCTGAAACTCTGGACCTTGGTTATTCATAATATGCAAATGCAAAAACTATTGACACTTAATTAAATTATACAGCAGAACAAAATTAATACCTTTTATTAGCACATATGTTGAAAAACTGGTCATTTTTTCTCTAATAAATTTTTGTCTATATATTAAAGCCATTTTTAGATGTAAAATAAATTATACTAATTAATATATATATAACCTTTTTTTTTTGCTCACAAAAATCTGCCCAGATTTTGATAACTGTATTTTTTGAGAATAAAAAAAAAGTTTTACTTACATTTAAATGCTACTTGTAAAAGCAAATAAATAAATAAATAAATAAATAATAAAAAATAATCATTTTCAAGTTTATCCATGCATTCATGGTTTCCCTCAAAGGAAAGAACTAAAGTCCCCTGTGGTGAAAATCAAGCTTTTAACAGTGTTTACATGTTTAACTGGTGTTCTTAATATGCTTAAAAGCTAAACCATGTGCAAACTCAAAAGTCAACCCTACTGCTGAGCATTTTCTACCAAAGACAGTCTCAAACACAGTTTGAAACTGCCCCGTTTTCTATTTTCACAAGCATCGATCAAAGGCTTTTATGTGCAATACACTCTAAAAAAAAAAGGTGCTAAATAGCACCAAAACTGGTTCTTTGGTCGTAACGAGGGGGGAACCTTTTTTGGTGCTATACAGCACCTTAAAAAAATAGGTGCTATATAGTACTTTTGTCAAATGGTGCTATATAGCACCTATATTTTAAGGTGCTCATAATGTTACTTTACCCTTTCCGCAAATAAAACCGGCATAAGAGTTATGAGAATTAGCTATAAGAACAAGTGCTTACCAGTAGTAGTGGTGCTATATAGCACTTTAACCCCCAAAGAACCACTGAAAAACCTTTATGGTGCTTTAAATGTTCTTTACACAGTAAAAGTGCTATATAGCACCCTGACCACCTTAAAGAACCACTGAAGAACCACTGAGGAACCTTTATGGTGCTTTAAAGGTTCTTTACACAGTAAAAGTGCTAAATAGCACCTCAAATATCGCAAAGAACTTCTGAAGAACCACTGAAGAACCTTTTTTTTTAAGAGTGTATGCTTTCGCCTTGTTGAGCAGTATAGCCTATCATGGATTGTGCCGTTTATTTCCTGAACACAGTGACCAATCAGAGGTGTTAACCTTTGTAAGAACTCCCTGCTCAAATTGACTTGACTTCTGTGTTCTTGTAAATCTTCTCTTATCAAAGTGTTTGCGCAGTGTAAATAACAACAATGATTATAATAATGTACACAATGTAATGGAGATCATTTGTGCAGTGCAGATCACTAAATATAGAATCATGGCTGTGTAGCGTTTTAGCAAATCTTTGTGAGATTACTGTGTGCTGAGGAGAGGTTTTAGTGGTTGTAAATTCATTCAAATTGTAAGAAATGTTTTTTTTCTGCTCACATATATCTAAATATGTATTCTATATACAGTATGACTGAAGCCATAGTAAAAAAAAGTAGGGAATATTACATTATTTCTAAATTCCAGAAGATCTCACAACGTTAATATTGGTTTGCTACAAATCCAAGGAACGGCCGGTTCGAATATTATCACTCAATTGCATGGCCGTTATCAGCATTCATCAGCTGATAGATATGGGCCAGTTGGGGCTTCTTTGCCTACTAGAAGGCTCGGAAGGCTGTTATCATCCATCCACATGGTTAATTAGCTTTAAATCACATACGGGTGCTCCGGTTTCCCCCACAGTCCAAAGACGTGGTATAGGTGAATTGGTTAAGCTAAATTGAAGTACTGTATGTGTGTATGGATGTTTCCCAGTTATGGGTTGCAGCTGGAAGGGCACAAATGTTGGATAAGTTGACGGTTCATTCCGCTGTGGTGACTCCAGATTAATAAAGGGACTGAGCCGAAAAGAAAATGAATGAACGAATGAATGAAATTTCCCATTAATTGTATTTTATTAGCCCTATTGTATATTTATCTACCCCTACCCCAAACCTAAACCCACCCGTCAAAGTATTGTAAAAACAGATCTGATGTCTTCTCTAGTAGTATAGCTGATTTACCATGTGGATGGATGATAACAGCCTTCCAAGCCTACTAGTAGTCTCATATCTGTCAGCTGATAACCACCGATAACGCCCATTCAGTCAAGTGATAACATTCGAAGCGGGTGCACCGAAAAAGTTTAATCAAAATCGATCGTTCCTGCCCCATTTAGATGAGAACTTGTTTTGATCAGCGTAAAAATGAGAAATTAAGTTACGATTAACATTGTGAGATTGTTACAGTCTTTAAGACGGTCAGTCAAGGGGAAAGAGAGTTGCATTAATTTTGGGTGAAACACAAAAGCAAACACACAATACCAACAAGTGGGGGACAAAATACCAAGACTAACTCAATTTATTAAAGTGTTTTTATTTACAAAGACAGTGATAATAATAAATGCAAAAATATGTTGATAGAAAGAACAATAAATATTTACAAGAATAAATTTAAATTTACAAACAACAAATGGGACACAAAATGTTTGAACAGATAAATGGGAGAGTTGGAGACAATAGCGGCGTCCAAACAATAGAAATAAATAAAACAACACAATCTATTCTATCTTCCCCACCCTCTACCCTAACTATCCAACAGAAAAATATTTCAATATAGAAAAGAAAATCTTCGTGTCTATTACACACTACCTTACCTACACTAATTTAAAAGAGAAACAAAAGTACAGTGGGTGGAGCACGCCCCTTACCTAGTGTGTCTAACAAAAGTGGTATTTAAAGCCTACACTGTAAAAAAAAAAAAAAAGTTGAGTTAACTTAATTTTAAAGTTTATTAAGCTTCAGTGGATGAAGTTGTGCCAAATAGATTTTTTTAAGTTGACTAAAAAGACTGGTTTAAGTCAAGGATACTTTACGGAATAATTTGGCGCAACTTCAACCTATTAAGCTTAATAAACTCAAAGTTTCTTTGCAGCCGGTTGCTTTAAAATTTTAAGTTAAGTTTTTTACTTTTATTGAACAAACAATTCCAAACATGCAGTTAAATCATTTTTATGAGTAAATTCAACTCTGAGTTAAAAAATATGTCCACTTAACCTACAATTTTAAACTGAATTAACGATTTGTAAGTTGGATTTTTACAGTGTGCACAATGTATGTCCCGCGACAATCTTACCCGTCCCACTCTCCAACCTCAGAAATGCAGTTTTAATAAGTTTTAAAAAGTTTTCTTTTGTTAAGCAGCATATTTTGTTGCTACAGGAATAAAAAAAAACCACAGATAGTTTGAAAAGCATTTATAGTAGGCCATATTTATTTATTCAGTAGTGGAAACAGGGCTTAAAAGTATTCGGTAGCAGAGTAATCAGATTAATTGCTAAAATGTTTTGAAATTGATTTAATCATCTTTATTTAATGCTCGAACCACCAAGATATGCAAATACTATCATTATCTCTGATTGGTGTACAGTGACAGACTGCTTGCAGCACATTTAAACTAGTTTTGTTTTATTGTAGTATGAAATGCTGATAATGAACTGAAATGCTGAAAAAAATAAATGAAACACTGCAACCAATTAAAGTTATAAAGAAAAGTATATTCAATATTTACATATGAAGTAGATATTGTTGCCAAGTTAGCGCTGGAAGCACTGAGGAGTGCATTTGTATGTAAATAAGATCAGATTTAACAGCATTGTTCTGAAAATGTAAAATGAAACGAGAAAGGAAAAGGGTCGTCTCATATCTGACCAGCACTTGCTGTTTTGTTGAATGAAATGATTTGAAATAAATAATACGAGTACGCATTCATACATAAAATATGAGGGTGGCTGAGGTTGTGTTAGACCAAAAAAATTTGCAGAGTTTTAAGAACAATGACAGCCGATTCAAAATTCTGTCTGCCATTTTGACAGATAAAAAATAAAGGATCTGCTCTTTTGCATTTCTCTGCTTGAGAAATATTCCCACAGTAAAGGATGCTAATGGGGATTTGAAGTGAAGAATAGAAAGTTTGAAAGCACTCCTGAAAAAGAAAACACTGAGAGACAGAGATGGAGGAGGATTTAGGCATAGATTTCAAGTTTAATCCAAAAGAATAATTCATGAAAAAATGTTCATTAATGTTCAAGACTGAATAAAAAGAAAGCCTGCCTGCTACACAGTGCTTGCTATTAGACTAAAGGAGATAATTCTACAAACATTAGTAACTGTAGCACATTAAATAACATGTATAAAACGTGTAACATGTATAAAAATATGTGTGGAAGTTTGAGTAAATAAAACAATAGTTATTTTTCTTCTGTCTCCTTAATTCTCTCCTTTAAACTCTTCAAATCAAACTCGTTGTATATTTCCTCTTTACTGCTTTTTCTTACTTCATCCTCTTCTTTATCTTTCTTTGCCTCCTCTACTTTCTTCTCATTCTTCTCTGTAATCTCTTACTTCTCCTCTTTTTCTCCTTTTATATCTCCTCATTCTTTTTCTTCTTCTCAAGCCCCTTTCTCATTTCCCCCTCATCATCTGCCTTTTTTATTCCCTGCTTCTTTTTTCCTCCTCCTTTACTTCTTTTTACTAGAACTGGTAATGCTTTTATCGTCACTTGTGCTTCCTCCACCCTGTGCTGTTTCTCCACCTGATTTTTCTTTTTCTCTTCCTCCTTTTTCTCCTCCTTTACCTCGTCTTTCCCCACTACTGCTTCACATTGTCCTCCCTATCGTCTTCCTTGTTCTCCTCTTTCTTTTCAGTTTTCTTCCTCATCTTCCTCCTCCTCTCTATTCACCTCTTCCCCTTCTCCCTATTTTGCTCAATCTTGTACTTTTTCTACTTCTCATTTTTTTGCTCCTCATCCTCATTTTCATCATTAATGTTCACGTACCCCTTCATATTCTCCCTTTCCTCTTCTTTTTCTGCTCTTCATCTTTTTCTACTTCCCTTTTACCCATTCTTTGCCTTTCTACTTGTCCCTCTTCTTCTCTTCCTCCTCCTTCTCCTCCTTATTCCTAAATTACTTCTCTTCTCTGACTTCTTGTTCTTCTGCTCATCTTTTCTTCCTCGTCCTCTTCTTCTTTCTCTACTCCTCTTTGTCCCATTCCTCTACTTTTTCTCTTCCTCATTCTTCTGCTCCTCATGCTCATTTTTCATCATTAATCTTCATGTACCCCTTCATATTCTCCCTTTCTTCTCTTTTTGCTCATCTTTTTTTCTACTTATGTTTTCCCCATTCTTTGCCTGTCCACTTGTCCCTCTTCTTCTCCTCCTCATCCTCCTTATTCCTCTACTACTTTTCTTTTAGCTTCTCCTTGTTCTTCTCCATCGGCTCATTCTTTTCTTCCTTTACTTCTTCTTATCTTCTTCTCCTCTTATTATTCTACATTTGATTTAAATAAACATATTTTTTGACATGGTTGACAGAAAAAAGAAAAACTTAGACAAATAGGGTCATTAATTGTTTTGTCAAATGACAAATTTTCAGAATTGCTATAAAAGGGCACCTTTGATGAAAATCATCTTTTGTAAGCTGTTTGAACAGAGCTTTGTGTAGGTATAGTGTGTCCACTGTCATATTGGACTGACAGAAACACATTAAGTCTCTTTTTTTTTTTTTTTTTTTCCTGATGTTAAAATAGGATCCAAATCCCTCCTATTTTGAGGCCCAACTCAAAGTGACGTGGGAGTGCGGTTTCCCCACCCACAATTTTGATTGGCAGCCGTGTATTAACATGTCTCTATGGTAACCTGTATAATCAGATCAACAAGACAGGACATGCACAAAGCAATCGGGGATTAAAAGATCTGTTGAGCTCTCTGTGATCATCAATCATCATCAAATGTGATCAAGAATTAGTTTTACAAGTTTAAAACGTTTTAAAACCGTGCATGTTTGTAATGAATTACATCGATTTTACCGTCTTTACTTTATCACCACATCTGCGTGTCAGTAAAATTATAAAAAAGACGCTTCAATCCTGGTTTGTGGACGTTAATTCAGGTTCATTTTATACATTAACATAACGGATATCCATACAGCTGGATGGATATTAACCTGTATCCTGTCACATTTGCTGTGCAAAAGTAGTGCAAAGTTAAGTGTGTGTGTTACAATCTTTATGATGGTCCGTCAAGGGGAAGGAGAGTAACATTAATTTTGAGTGAAACACATAAGCAAACACACAATGTCAACAAGGGACAAAACACAAAGACTAACTAAATGCAATAAAGTGTTTTTATTTACAAAGATAGTGATAATAGGTGAAAATATATATATAGAGAAAAAAAAATGTATTTACAAGAATATATTGAAAATTATGGACAACAAACAGGACACAAAATGTTTGACAGATAGATGGGAGAGTTGGAGAGATGAGACGCGGGCGGCGTCCAAACAATAGAAATAAATAAAAGAAAACAATCTATTCTATTGGCCCCTCTACCCTAACTATCCAACAGAAGAATATATCAGTATAGAAAAGAAAATCTACGCGTCTATTATGCACTACCTAATCTACACTAATATAAGCGAAAAAACAAAAGTATAGCGGGTGGAGCACGCCCCTTACCTGGTGTGTCTAGCAAAAGAGATATTTAAAGCCTACGTGTGCACAATGTATGTCGCGCGACAATCTTACCTGTCTCAATCTCCAACTTCAGATGTGCGTAACTGATGGTAGACAAATGGAGAATTGACAAATAACAACGGACATATACCAGATTGTAACACGCACTGAAAACGGATATCAAATTCACTAACACACAACACAACACAGAAAATTCAAGTGTCCCGGGCCTTGCGAATAGTGTCCTGTCACCACTTTTATGCCACGGTGGCAGCGGCTGGATTGGAGACCGTATGATGACGTTGGGGGGGGGACGGCAAACAGCTGGGCAGCGGTAGCCAATAGGAGCCTCTGTATGAATGAAAGCGGGAGAAGAGAAAGAGCGTGCGAGAGAGACGGAGAGAGAAAGAGAGTGAAAGAGCGCGCGCGCACAAGAGAGAAAGAGGAACTAGCAGAAAAAATAACAATAATCACACAACACAGGAATGTAACAGTGTGTCAGCTGTGTGTGTGCGTGCATGAACTTTGCAACTCTACATCAAATACATCAAATAATCATTGGGAAAGTTCTTAATGTAGTATTTCTCACAAGCGTTACGCGAGATCTGCTTCCTTCATGTCTTTCACTGTGCTGTTTATATGACGCAGCCGGATATTGAGGCACACTGTCACAGGCACGTGGGAACGGTGTGCAGGAAGAACTAACATTAAAGGCACAGGCCACAAAAACAGCCACATTGTGTCCAGAGCAGAAAATCTTAATATTCTGAAAGGTATAATAAATAATGTAATAATTGTTTCTTTGTCTATTTGTTTTGCTTTTATGAGTTTTGTTGAACTTTATTTTCTCAACTTGTTGTAAATGGTTATTCACTAATAATTGGCTAAAAAAGTTTTGAAATCCTGCAACATTTATTGTTCCATTGTTCCAACTTTTATTGTTGCGAGTGTTTACAATGGATTATCAGTAAATGTATGAGGCTGACCTTTTTTATTTCCTTAGATTTTTCTTAAATCATCTGATGCATTGCAGCTCAAAACACACATTTTTAAATAATTTTTTTACTCTGTATACTTTCATTTTTTAAAGTTAAGATCAGTGCTTTACTTTTCTTCCTCCCTTCTGTCTCTTGTAGATTCGACCGTACGTGGGCTGCTTGGTTCAGTACCTTCCTCTTCTTTGGAAGCAGTCAGAAGAACACAACATGCTCCGCTGTGCCATTCTCACTACCCTCATCCATCTCGTACAGGTACGGCATACCCACGGGGCCAAGAATGAAACCGATAACGAGCCTTTGAAATGCTCAAGTCGGGTGTTTAGCATTCTGTCTGTGTTTTGGAGTGCTCACTTGAACGTGATGTGTTGCACCGTCTCTAACCAGGGCCTGATTTTCACAGTCGTCATCCATGGATATGAACAAATGCCCTCTAGCCCTGCTGAGCACGTCTCTGGTTCTCTGATACTTGCACAAGACCTTTATTTTAGCATGATACTCTTTATCCCTTTCCTGCTGTGAGTGTATGAACACGCGTGCAGACAGGGGATTGTTATTGATGGGTGTATTTGAAAACTGCCACACGGTTTCTCCATCTTACTCCACGTGGGTTCCTGTCTTCTTTTTTCCACCCTTTTTTCGCTCCGTGCAGTTTCTGTGTCACTCCGGGCCCTGAGGAGATGAGTGACACTCACATTTAAAGCGTCCTGAGGCTGCAGAAGCTGGATATCTCGAGCTTGGTTTAACACAGAGCTCCAGTGAGCAACACTTTGCTGATGCAGAAACAACCCTTTACACACTTTTTGCCAATTCGTTACAAAACAAATCTGTTTTAATTCAGCTGATTGGTTAAAGGGCATGCTGGGTTGTGACTGCGTTTAAAGGGATAGTTCACCCAAAACTGAATAAACTGTCATGCTTTACTTAGAATTCACTTGTCACAAAACTGTTTGAGGTTTTGTTTTTTTGTTGAACTAAAATATATTTTGAAAAAATTTAAAATCTGTACCCATTGACCTCCATAGTATTAGTTGTTTCTAAACTAACCAAAAATGTTTGCACAAAATAACTTATTTTGTGTTCAACAGAAAATGAAACTCTTAATAATTTGAAACCACTTACTGTATTAGTGGTTATAATAGTGAGCTAAATTGTCCCATTAAATTTGATGGTAAAATTCGCAAACCATGACTGTGTACTTAACCCAGGAGCCTGCACAAAAAACAAGAAACCCAAATAACAAATCCTAGTTTAACTAAACCCAGTATGAAAGAGGAATGAGTAACTTTCATCACACAAATATACCTTTCGAAATATATAACTTACCTATAAAAAATGTAAACAAATCGCGTCAGCCTCCCACAAAATGATCATTTTTGTTTATTCAGCTGAATGGTTAAAGGGCATTCTTGGTCGGGACCCTGGGAGAATTCACTGCGTTTAAAAGGATAGTTCACCCAAATCTGAATATACTGTCATGATTTACTCATAATTCACTTGTCACAAACCTGTTTAAATTTCTTTTTATTCCTGTTGAACGTAAAACATGTTTTGAAAATGTTCAAAAAATATGTAACTATTGACTTCCATAGTATTCATTTTTTTCCAAAATACCCAAAAATGTTTGGTATTTAACATTTGTTTAAAATAACTTTGAGTTCGACAGACAAATAAAACTCTTAAAGGTTTAGAACCTCTTAAGAATTAGTAAATAGTGAACAAATTTATCCCATTAAATTTATTATTAAAATTTGCAAACCACGACTGTGTACTTAACCCAGGAACCTGCACAAAAACAGAATAACCCAAATAGCAGATCCTAGTTTAACTAAACCCAACATGAAAGAGGAACCCAAGCCCTAATTCCATTATACAAATATACCAATCAAAATATTTAACTTACCCATAAAAAATGTAAACAATTTTTTGTTTGAAATCAGCAGCTTCTATTTTACATGTTCAGTCATATAGTTATGTGCAAGTGCTTGAAAGCTAAAACAACAATATTGAGCTACAGCAAAGGAAAACCTTTTAATACATTGTTGTTGCTGTACAAATGTAAATATTTAAGTTATAATTTAAATAATGAATGTAGTTTAATTAATAAATTAAAATGTAATTGTAATTGAGTCATTTGAAAGTGATGGCTAAATGTTAAATTGATTCCAATTGTTCATCATTTAATTATTTTAAAAAGTGTCATTAATTTTAAATTAATCAGTTACATTACATTCAATTATTTGAAGGTGAGTGAAGTAGTGCAAGTACCCAAAATTATTTATTTATTTATTAACATTTTATATCATTAATTTTGTTACTTTTATGTCTCATTAGAGACAATTTGTCTGAGATATGCTAATAATAATAACAACTAAAAACTAATATAATTTACTGTATGAATACTGTCATTAATAAGGCATGTTAAACTATTATTATTATTATTATTATTATTATTATTATTATTATTATTATTATTATTAACTTTTTCAGCCTGGATTTTTCCAAATTCCACTTTATGTGTAAATGGTCAGTTAGACCTTCTCGATAAAAGAGTATGTTGATTTTATCAGAGAGAGTTATTGAGTAATCATCAGCTTAAATGAGCTGTTCTTTGTCTTTAAAAGTGCTCTGTGCTTCACTAAGCACATCTTGCATATTAACATTTCTCCCTCACAAAAAACAAAAAAACAAAACCTCTTCTATGGCATCTTCAGATCTTGTAAATCACAGGCACATGAAGCAATCTAAAAGATCGCCCAAGGCCTGGGCAAAAATTAGCATACTTCTTAAAAACCTGCCACTCGTGCCAGCTTAGTTGACCAGCTCTCATCATTCCTTTTTTTCCCGCTCTCCTCAAGTCCTTAGATTTGCATATTAAAATGCCAGCAGTCCTTCAGGAAAGCATCTATTGTGTGCATTTCTTACCACCCGCCATCAACAGTTAGCTATTAACCTTGCGTTTTGTTTGTGTTTTCGTGGCCTCTTCTGCCAGCCATATGGCATCACAGCTGCCGCACTCCAGCCTGGCAGAGAATGCTGAAAACACAATATTACCAGTGAACATTTAAAGTCAATCATCCCTAAATGGCCCTATCATGGGTCCATCCCCAAAAGCATATTTCTGACAGATGCTGTTGAATGGATGCTCTCTTTACTGCATATTCCAGATATGATTTGTGGAGCTGCTGAAGCTAAATTGCTTTGGCACATGATATGGCCAGCAAAATTGGACCGTTGTTGTGGATGGAGCTGTTGTTTGGACATCTTTTTTTATTAGTACTGTTATTCAAAAAAATGTTGTCAACTAGTTGGAATTTGTTTTTGGTAAGTGACATAACTGCTACTTTGTAGTACAATATATGTAAGAAAGAAAAAAGAATGAAAGACAAAGACGGAAAGAAAAAATAATGAAAAAGTAAGAACAATTTTTTTAAAAAAGAGAAAGAAAGTGAAAGAAATAGAAAAGGTTGAAAGACAAAGAAAGAACGAAAGACAGACAGACAAACAGAAAGAAAGAGAGTGAAAAAAGAAAGAAAAAGAGAGTGGGAGAGAAAGAAAGACAAAAAAAGTGAACGAACAAAAGAAAGAACAAAGAAAGAATGAAAAATAAAGGGAAAGAAATAAATACAAAGAAAGAATGAGAAAGAAAGAACAAAAGACAAAAAAGAAAAAAGAATGAAAGATAGAGAAGCGAAATAAAATAAAATGAATAGATAAAAAGAAAGAATGAATGAATGAACAAAAGAAAGATTGAAAAAAGGAATGAAAGAGAAGAAAAAGAAAGAAAGAAAGAAAGAAAGAAAGAAAGAAAGAAAGAAAGAAAGAAAGAAAGAAAGAAAGAAAGAAAGAAAGAAATTAGAAAGGGACGGAGAAATTAAAAGAAAGAATGAAAGATAACGAACAAAAGACAGAAAAAAAAGAAGGAAGGACAGAACACAAATAACGAAAAAGAAAGAAAAGGAAAGAATGAAAAAGTAAATGAAAAGCAAAGAAAGAACTAAAGAAAAAAAAATGTTGAAAGATAAAAAGACAAAGAAAGAAAGAAAGGTAACACTTTATTTTGGTGGTCCATTTGAGTATTAGTACACTGTCTACTTTACATCTGTTGATACTGACATTCAACAGACATTCAGCCGACATTATCTGACTATAAGAAACTTTTCATGTACATGTCAACTTACACTAACCCCAACCTAACAGTCTACTTATAATCTAATGAGAATTAGTTGGCATGTAGATGCAATGTAACTTATATTCAACAATCAGACCGTCAAAATAAAGTGTGACCGAAAGAAAGAAAGAAAGAAAGAAAGAAAGAAAAAAAAAGAAAGAAAGAAAGAAAGAAAGAGAGAGAGAGAAAGGGTAAGAAAACTTATAAATGGTACAATTTCTTGTGGCTGAATGCTTTAATCTTTCTTGATATGCTCATCCAGTCACAGGATCAATTTTTCCTCGATTGTTTATGGTAAAAATCTTGACTCATGACTAGGCCTGTCACAATAATCAATATATCGACTTCTCAAACAATACATGGACATGACCTCAAAAAATTTTGGTGATGCAATATATATCGCCCAAACGTAAAAAACAATTCTTGCAACATTTTAGCTGATTGCACAACTTCTCTATCTCTATTGGAGGTGTCAGTGTCAGTATAACACTATAGTATTTACCATAAATGACTAAAGTATATTGTGATGTGGGTGTCTGACAACTGAAAATAGATCTGGTAGCAGATATCGCAGCCTTTACCTTGCATTTTATATTTTTTATTTTTTGGTTAACATTTATTTTCATTTGTTTTATATATGTGTTTTCACATTCTGATTCCAATGCCTAATCATTAAATTATTAAATTGACTAAATTAAATAAAATGTATTATTTTCCTAAGAACAAAATGTTTCGTGTTCTTTTGAAGAGTGTACTTGCTTTATGATGCTATCATATTGCCATTCTGGCATTATATAATGAGTGGCCTAAAATAATCTTAAAATTACAATAATATAATTTATCGCGATATATTTTACAAAATCGTACAACAAAAAATAGATATCGTGACAGGCCTACTCATGAATTCACAATTTTGATGTTCTGAGCTGCGGCTCCTGGTCTAATTTTAATCCGAGTTCAACGTTGCAGATCCTGATTACATTGCGGATTGTAATTACTGATTACTGATTATTGCGGATGCATTGCTAATTACTATTGCGGATGGGCACGTTGTGATATCGATGCTGAAACATTGTTGTGCAGTGCTACTAAGAAATACTGTATAGTTAAATTTTGTTTTTTGACACCGCCCTTAGCACATTTAGAATGTTTGGTTTCAGTGATAACCTCTGCACAAAAGGTTAACTAGGCAGATATAGGCAAGTGATTTGTGCTGAGGTCTCCTTTTTCCTGATTGCTTTAAAGGATAAACTCAAAGACCCAGATGTATGACAAAAGTCATTGTTTCACTTAACTTTCCACTACCATTGCTCAACACTGCATGGTCTTACCTGCCAAGTTCTGTCTTGTGTGTACAGTGTGAAGTGTGTGTGTGTCCTTGGCTTCTGTTTGTTGTTCTTCATGGATGGCGTGTTGACAGTAGCAGAGCTTCACCTGGATCCTGCAGATGCTGCATCTCTACCCTCTCTGAGCCCCTAGAGCTCTCCATCTGCCATTGTGATGGACAGCTCCGAATCAGCAGCCTGTCGAACGCAGTCCTGCCCTGAACTGAAGAGCCCTTTGCGGTGGTCTTTGTGATGAGCCCTCATCAGTCAGAGGCTGAGTGCATGTATTTCACCCAGGGGGAAAGAGCGAAGCTGCTCTCAACAACACAGGCCTTTGAATGAACCTAGAAAACTCATGCTCAATGGCAGATTCCTGTGATTCCCTTACTACAGCGCAAGGAGGGCTGACACAATATCACACCTGCCGCTATTCAGACAGAAAATGCGTTTTTTTTGTGCTGGAATGAAACTCATTTTGGCTGCATTCCCTCTCCTGATAGCCTGTTATCACATGTATGTCTGCATTTTCAGTGTGTTAGCTGATGTGGCTTTGTATTGTGATTTATTTATTTATTTATTTATTTTTTTCTTCTTTTTTTCTATTATTTAAATTTTTTTTGGTTTGTTATGCGTTTGTTTATTTTGTATTTCAGGTTTAGTTGTTGTTTTTTTTCTGCTTGATTGTTTGTGTTTTATGTTTTGTTGTGGTTTAGTTTGATGTATTTTGTCGTTTGTTGTGTGTATTTTTTGTCTTCATTTTGCTCTTTTTGTTTGATTCCCCCAGGGGTCTGTTCTTCGTACCTCGCTTAAATGATCAAAGATGATTTTGCAGATCCTGGATCTTTTAATCTTGACAACTGATCTCTGGCTAATTTGGTTCTTCAGACATGTTTACGAATTAGATTAAAATGTCTTAATGAACTGATCTGAGATCGCTGCGTGTGTTGTCAAAGACAGATCTATCGATCCCCAAAATCATGATCAGCAATGCACTGATTGGCTGATGGCACAGCACATAATGACATCATCCGATCAATATTCAATTATCCATGTGAGCTAAATTATATCAAATTTGTACTAAAAGTTTTATTGAATATGATACGCAATAACTTTATACCTTTGTTGTGGGCTCCATGCTTTACACTTTATGTATCAATCATCTGTCATATTAGTGGGCAAAACATGTGTTTGACTGCATAAATTATTATTTTATTAAATAAAAAACTGTCAAATATTGTGTATGTCTATTACCGTACACAAATTGTACTTAAGCTACTACCTTAATAATTTCTGCAGTCATGCATGTTTTGACAGCTAATCTGATGGTGATTTGATGCTTTGCAAAAGTTGCAGACACCTTTACCAAAAACAAAATGCTTTATGATGCAAAATTAATTTAAACAACCATTTATTGAGAAACTTGAATAGACCTACTATAATAAAGAAAATCCACTCTAAATGTAAAACTAAATTAAATGCTAAATACTCTTGACACTTGAAAGTGTAAAGTATGCAGCCCACATCAAATGTGGAAAGTTTAGTGCGTATATTATATTTAACAGTTTACTACGAATTTTATATAATTTAGCTCCCATGGCAAATTTAAAATTAATCAGATGATGTCATTTCCCTACCAATAGTTGCCCAATAGTTGCATTGCTGATTATGATTTCGAGAGTTGATAGATCTGTCCTTTACAACACACGCAGCAATCTCCGCTCAGTTCATCCAGCTAAATTTTGAAGTTTGAAGAGCCAAATTAGCCAGAGATCAGTCATCAAGATTAAAAGATCTGGGATTTGTCAAATCATCTTAGATCATTTAAGCAAAGTTTTTTTTATTGTTTGTTTGATTTGTTTTGCAGTCGCTATTATTCTGCCTTATTTTTCTTTCCCTTTAATTATTATTGGAAAGATCAAACAATCAAAATAATTTGTATATTTGGCTGTTTTTTTTTTTTGTTGTTGTTGTTGTTTTTTCTTTTGCTCTGCTCTGTTTCAGGTTTTGTGTTATGTTTTTATTGTTCTTGTATAATGTTTTGTTTTGCAGTCACTGTAATAGTGCTGCCTTATTTCCTTGTCATTTAAGTATTTTGGCAATAATTAAACAGTCTAATTAATGGATCTATTTTTGAATGGAGGATTTTCATAGATATTTGTGTGCCAAACCAGTTGCTCTCTTGTTGCTCAACTGCACAAGAGACTCTCAGGATATGGTATCATTCTTATCAAGCTTTATTTCAGATCAACAGAGCAGTACACATGTATTTATATCTGTTTTTCATTGTGTAACCTGTTGCATTGTTAGGAATGTATAACACATGTTTTATTTTATTTATTAATTTTTTTCAACACTTGTTGGAGAAGCTCAATTCTGTTCGATTTCATTCTGTGAAGTTGAGTGATTGGTTATCGCTTGTGCTAGTCTTAAAAAAAATGTTTTGTGTGTATGTGTTGTCCAGGGCCTGGGAGCAGAAAGCAAGAATCTGTATCCCTTCCTCCTGCCTGTTATCCAGCTCAGCACAGATGTTTCTCAGCCCCCTCATGTTTACCTGCTGGAAGACGGGCTGGAGCTCTGGTAAGTCTCCAAGCGTGTTTCTAAGCCAAAGTTTTAAACTAGGAACACAAGTTTCAAATATTTCAAGGTCTGATCAAAAATATGAACACACCTGATAGATTTAATAAGCTTACTGTCGGAACTGTTCTTAAATATTTTTCACTTTTATTGTGAAAGGAAGTTGTTCGGTTAGTGGCAGTATGCATTCAGTAGCATAGAAAAAGAACGATACCAAGACATGACATTGTTTGACAGTCAGGAGAGCTGTAACTGTTGATGACCTGGCTACTTTTATAAAATATTGAAAATGTTTTGTTTTTTTTTGTTATTGTTGTTTTTTTTTTTTTGTTGAAAGAAGATTTTTTTTGTTTGTCTGATTTTGGACGGGTTTGTATGTATCAGGTATTTTTTCATATATTGTTTAAACACTATTAATTATGATCTACATAGACGGTTGTGTCTCATGCAGATATTTGTTTACACACATATCAAATTCTTATCTGTGTTAGATGTGGGCAAAAAAAAATCCAGTGTTATTCTGCCAGATTTTACCAAGTTTTGAACAGAACGTTACACTAAAAAAGGTGCTAAAAAGCTCAAAAGTTGTTCGTTGGCTTATGATAATATAGGAACCACTTTAAGTGCTGAATAGGAGCTTGTAAAGGTGCCACACAACACATAAGAGGTTGTAGATATTTTTACTCCACTCTCATATATTTGGCTATGAATCTGTTTTTACTACAATGGCAAAAACTGCTTTGAATCCATTGAATGATGTTTAAGGTTAAAAGGTGTTGATAGTAGCCGTGGAATATTCCTGATAGGGGGTTGAAATAGGTTGAGAACCACATTATCTTCAGTAAATACTTTTGTATTTAGATGTTGTTTTTAATCCTTCTCCAACTAAACAAAAGAGAGCGTTAAATAATCTTGAAAGAATTGTTCAGGAGTTTTTCGTATGACTGCATTACACTTTAACCCTCCTGTTATGTTTTGTTTTTTGAGTTGGAAAAACAAGTAAACCTATAGCTTTTTAAAAATTATTTAGGATAGAATGAGTGTTCAAATGTTTGATATGTTTTTGGTTTAAATGCTTGTTCTAGGGTTCATTGCAGCTGCACAGAACACAAAAAGTTTATTATGTCATATCCATTCGTTTTTAGTAGTTTAATATGTTTGTGTTTGGATGATTTATTTGTCTAAAATAATTTAGAATATAATCATTTTAATTATGATATTTGTACAGAAAATCTAGTTTCATGCTACCTCCATTTGATTCTTGAAAAAACCCACAAAATCAATATTATATTTAAAATAGGAGTTGAAAAGGAGCAGCGTTTAAAAAGAGTGGTTAAATACTGTTTTAAAATTGTATACTCTGATCTTCTTTTATTTTAGAACAGTTCTTCAGCTATTAATGTTAAGGTTTACTGTTCTTATCAGATTGTAGGTCTTTTCACAATGTGAGTTTTTTTATGATTTACAATAAATCCAATATTTTTCAATTTGACCTACAATACAACAGTCTTTCTTGGATTTTGAACACAATATAAGGGTTAAACCCTCATGTTATGAACTTCTGAAAGCTATATCAAGTGTCAGTCTCACATCTGTTTTGTCTTAGAAACAGGGAGTAACAATAAAATAATAAGCAAACAGTTAACAATATAGTTCGCAATATTGCTCGATCGATTTAGTGGAGATGGAAAAGACCACATTCAATCAACTGAGGATGAGAACAGAAAGCATTTTGTTTGTAAGCCAAAGAGGTCAAAAGTTATAAAAATCAAATTTTGAAAACTTTGAGGGAGTTAGAGCTGCCATTGGTCCAACATGGATCAATACACAAGCACATACACCTTTATTAATGTTGAATAGGTCTGTTCACAGTCCAAACTTAGATTGCATTCTCTGTACTTACCATTGTCAGTTTTTCAGCATATGTACTATACTATACTATACTATACTATACTATAATATACTATACTTTAGGACACATCTTCCACTGTCAATAAGCATGAGCCATACCCTACTTGCTTTTGATGCACGTACATACAGAAAATGGTGCTTCGCATTCCAATCCAAATTGGCAGAGCCCTGACGGCGTGGTTGAGTCAAACATTGAGTACGCTTACATGGGCAGCAGTTCTTTAATACAATTAAGACAATACTCTGATTTAGAGTCTACCATGTAAAAAAACAGCAATTTTAGATTACCTTAATCCGACTAAAGTCATAATTGAACTAAACAGAAATGGAACTAAGACATGTGCAGTATGCATATATTAGTTGCATTGTTGAAGTAAACACCGTCATGTAGGACTTTTCGCGTCTTTTTGCATTTTTCTTGTGACAAGATCCACACAAACCACACGGCTGTCAGTAAACGACTGCAGACACACACATCATGAAATGGGTACGTTTTTTTCTTTCCATTCTGCGTTCTGTATCAAATTCCATTAAAACAACACTCTTCCACTAACCCTTACTCCATATTCACGTCTAATACCCCAGTTTGTCATAGGGGCATGAATTAAATATTCATGAGTGAAAGTGAATCTGCCGAACTGTCGAAAAACTAAAGATGAAACACACAAAATTATATGAGACTATGCAGGAAACGTGGATAGCCTGGTGATGTAACATTGAAAAAGCACTTCACGGAACACCTTAATTATATTGGAATTAATTTAAAGATGTTTAGAGTGAAATACAATTATTTAGTGAATAAAACTGTAATAATATAAGTTTTCCAAAATATAAATGTATGTTCACTGATAAAAGGATAAAATTCCTCATTCTTTATGCAGGCACTGCATGTATAATACAGTGTATTCAGAAAGTCTTCATAGCGCTTCACTTTTTCCACATTTTTTTTTATGTTACAGCCTTATTTAAAAAATGGATTCAATAAATTTATTTCCTCAAAATTCTACATACAAACCCCCATAATGACAATGTGAACATTTTTTTTTTAATTGTTGCAAATTTACTAAAGATAAAAACCTGAAAAATCATATCTCATGGATTTTACTTGATTTCTTTACATTGATCATGACTTAATTTTGTATTATTCTTTATCAGATTCCCTATGGATCTATTTTATTTACACATTCATTACTTCAGCTTAGTCTCTATTTCAGGGGTTGCCACGATGGAATGAACTGCCAACTATTCCAGCATATGTTTTACGCAGCGAATTTCTTAAAATACCAATACAGTGTTAATAACTGTAAAATTTGAATGTAAAATTTAGAACGTATTTCCCAGGGATGGGTTGCGGCTGGAACATGTGCTGGATAAGTTGGCGGTTCATTCCGCTGTGGCGACCCCAGATTAATAAAGATACTAAGCCGAAAAGAATATGAATGAATGAATGAATTTAGAAAGTAAACTTTGATCAGAGGATTTGTTACAACACAAAATCTTATAGATATACGTCTTTAATTCTTCATCACCCTAAAACCCCCCCACATGTATTTGACATCACACTTCACGCACCATGGTGCATAACAAGTTGTCATAAAATGCTCCAAAAAACACATGCGAGGCATGTGACTTTTTCACCTCTGTTCTGCATGGCACTCAGCAGTACTGATGGTCAGGGCAGCACAGAATAAAGTGGCACATTCCCTCCTCTGGCTCTTATGCTGTTTTGTGCACCGCATGAGTTCAGCTCTGCATCTGGACACTGTGGTGTACATAAGGAGAGGACACTTTTCCAGCTTTCTGTCTTCATACTGCTAGCTTGAACTTCACAGTTAGGAGAAGAATGTCACGTGGCGATGTACAATAGATGCCCAGAGCATTACTCCATCAGCCAACGTGAATACACTTATGCTCACTGAATCTGTTTTGGGATGCACAAAGTAAATTGTGATTTGTTTATAATGTAAATTCAGATTTAGAATTGAATTAACAAGACTGCACTGGAATTAGAATTTGTATGTACCTCCATTTGAATAATGTATACTTCCTTTTCGATCTGCATATATTTCCTGAACTCAATGAAATATACACTGCCATTAGAAAGTTAATATTCGGGGTGGTTGTGTTAAAATGATATGCATCTATATATAACGGTTTACTGTTAATTTACTCAACCTGAGGCCATTCAAGATTTGTTTTCAGTAGTGTTTTAAAGAAGTTTTTTTTTATTTTTTAATCTGAAACTGTGGTCTTTGCACTTTTATCAATTTATCAAATTAAAGTCAGTAGCTACAAGCATTTTCAGAGTCAAAAATAATAATAATACAGGCACAACAAAATTGTAATCTGTGGCTCCTGGTGATGCACGGAAGTTTAACATAAAAATTACTTATAACATTAAAGCCCACATGAACCAGAAGCTTTGACCGATTAAAAAAAATGTATTTATTTATTTTTGTATTGTGACAGTTCCTAGAGAAATGGAATATTAAATGAGAAAACAGTAGGCATGGCTTGTATTTTTCTACTGCGATCTGATTTTATGTAGAAAGTAGGTATTTCATTCAGAAATATCGGGAAAAGGAAAGGATCGGCAAATGCCCACATCATTATGCATCAGGATATTTATTCAGGATATGCCTTTGATGCTAGTTCTCCCTGCCCACCAATCCCACATGCCTGTCAGAGTGTGCCTCTATATCCGGCTGCGACAAATAAACAGCACAGTGACAGCCATGAAGGAAGCAGACCTCACGCAACGTTTGTGGGAAATACAGTAAGAACTTTACCAATGATTATTTGGTATGTTGGTTGTGGAGTTGCAACGATGAGTCACACACAATGTCGTTACAAAGTTCATACACGCACAAACAGCGTGCACTTTTATTTTTGAACTATTTTTGCACGGCAAATGTGACAGGATACAGGTTAATATCCACTGCTGTGTGGATATCCGTTATGTTAATAACCAACATAAACCTGATTTAACGTCCACAAAGCAGGATTGAAGCGTCTTCTTTTATAATTGTACGTTTTAAAGACGGTAAAATTGCTTTAATTCATTACAAACATGCACTGTTTTAATGTGTTTTAAACTTGTAAAACTCACTCTTGATCAAATTTGATGATGATTGATGATCACAGAGAGCTCAACAGATCTTTTAATCCCAGTGGCTTTGTGCACGTCCTGTCTTGCTAATATGATTATACGCATTACTACGTAGATGCGTTAATACGAGGCTGTCAATCAATTCGGTGGGCAGGGAAACTGGACTCCTACGTCACGTTGCAGTGGGCCTCAAAATGGGAGGGATCTGGATTCTATTTTAATGTCAGGAAATAAAAAAAAAGAAAATTATTGTATTTCTGTCACTTCAATATGACAGTGGACACACTATACCTACACACAGCTCTGTCCAAACAACTTACAAAAGTTGATTTTCATCATACGTGCCCTTTAAGTATGCAAATTATAGCTGTGGCAGATTTTTTTAGCACTAATTTCCTGACTTAAAGGGTTAGTTCACAAAAAAGTGCTAATTCTTAATTCCATATCCAGCAACAGTCCCAAATGTACTTATTGCCATTAGGGTCGCAGAATAAATGAAAATGTTTGCAGGTCAGCACTACAAACACAATATGCAGAACTTTTTCGTTTTGACCTCAAAAAAAGAAATCATGCTTAGCACTCTCCAGATGGCACTGGCTGAGTTGGTCAACGTCTCATCTCTGTTGAACGCTATCACTTGAATAATTACATCTCTAGTGTTCCACTCTTGCTGCACAGCAATAGATGGACTTCTTACAATGTTTTTGAATGTGCTTTAATCACAGCTGGGAGGATCCATCCAATCAGACAGATTTTCCCCAATACAAAGAAATACAATAGCCTATATGGGTAATTTACTGCACTTTTGTGGCATGGCTGTTGTTCAACAGGGTTGGATTTTCTTATGTTTAACCCCTTGTTAATAGGTAAAAAAAAATACAAAAATGTTTTAATTGAAATCATTAGAGTATATGCATTTCTAGACGGCTATCTAGTCTATTTTTCCTATCCTATTAGACACCAAATTTGGATTTGGTAAGTTGGAAACATTTCGT
>CAIGQQ010026963.1:10287763-10309944 GCA_903798035.1 Danio albolineatus | reverse complement strand
TATATATATATGTAAGATCCAAGCATCAAGCATTCTTCAAAATATCATTTTGTGTCTTCAACAAGAGACAGAAACACAAATAGGGTTTTGAACAAGTGAAGGGTAAGTAAATGATCGAGTTTTCATTTTTGGGTAAACTATCCCTTTAGTACAGACCAGCCTAAAGCTGATTTTTTTTTTTCCCTGCTGAATTTCCAGAGCAGAACTCAGTTCATCCTATTCAACATTCTCAGTTCTTGTCAGCTGAATATTAACCATGTTGACCTCAATCCCGTAATGGAATGAGTTTATTTATTTATTTTTTAATATCAACTCAGATTGATTGTCAATCAGCAGCTTATTTATCTTGCAGCTCTTTCATTCCTAATGCTGTAATTCAATTAATGGAGCTGAAGGCAATTTCATATTTTGGTGTGTAGTTATTGAGCTCTTTCTTCTGCTCAGTCAGATCCCTTTAGCGCTCGTCTCTCTTTAATTCACTTAAATGTTATTTTGGTTGTAATAGATCTGTTTCTGAAGCGGGAATATGATGGTTTTCAGAGTGACTGAGGCGATGCAAAAATTGCTGGTTTTCGCTTCCCCGGGGTCGTATTAGAATTAGATAATTAACGGTTTTGATTGGGGTGCTGTAATTAAATATGCTTGCATCACCGCCTTCTAGCCTCTGGGAAATGTCACGCAGAAGTGTTCGCTCGAGAGAAGCCGTTCAAGCATAAGGCCAACACCTCTCATAACCTCAGACGTTCAGAAAGATGCGTAGTCGAGGGATGCTGGAGGTCGGTACAAGAGAGAATAAGAGAAAGCATTTCATTAAAGCATCTGCCGGCACATTGAAATGCAAAGGGCCAGCTGATTGAAGCGATTTTTCCATTTGCATGCTCATTTCTCCTGTCCTCGTCCCTTTCAGGTGCTGATGGTAATATTAGCAAGAGGGCCCGTTAAGACTCTGTCTCTTTCATCCATTCTTTGGGAGATAGTTAAGAAAAAAAAAAGATTTCTCTCCATGGAATGGAATGAGGGTGACCTCTGACTGGAATTAAGTCAGTGTCATCTAGAGATAAAGAAAGTGCTGATTCTCTGGTATATTTTTTTGGTCAGATTTGTAGCAGGGACAGTCTTTGTACAGTATGGAGTCAGTTCAGATAACAGTGGAGGGTCATGGAATTTCGGGAATATAATGGATTTTTTTAAAGGTCTGTTCCAGATATTTAAAGTAAGGGAGTTTTTATTTTTGTTCAAGTCATGGAATTTCAGGGATTTTAGTTTGTCACTTTACATTTTAGTTTCCATTTATCAATATACTGTATATATATTTTTTAATCCATGTGTTTCTATTACATTGATTTATGCCAGTTTTTGTTATAAGGCTACTTTTAAGTTCCGTTTTATTCATATCACATCCATCAACTGGCAATCATCTATGTGAAGTACTGTCACCAGTCTGCACTTGTTAATTTGAGCTAACATTTCAGTTATATATATATATATATTGAGCTTTGGCTTCAAAGTAACCACTTTAAAGACTGGGTGTTAAAAAGTGGACTACAGAAAAAAATTATGTGAAGTATTATAGAGCTATCAGATATGGGTAAGGGAGCACTTCACAGTCATGCAAACAGTAAGTACCTCCGGTTGTTTCTATCTTTTAAATCTGAGGAAAATTATCCATTGTTGTTCTCATAGAGAATATTAAAGTGCTGCAAAATGATATTCAAACTATACAGCAACAGACGATGTCATGCAAATTCAGCTTTTTAGTCACTGAAAGTTAGCGAATTTGATATTTGGCTTAAAGTAGGAGCCCTGGCATTGGAACTACAAAAATAAAATCAAAATAAAACTGCTAACACTTTATTTTAGGTCACAATTCATGTTATTAACTACTGGATCATTACCTCTCTGTTATTAAAATATTAACTGTTTATTAGTCTTTGTAAGGTTTGGACTTATTCTACATCCCTAATCCTACCCAAAACCTAAAGCCACCTTACTTACAAATAACAAGCAGCTAAATAGTTGTTTGTTGAGCTAATGGTCTTGCTAATGGTTTGTTAATAGTGTAAATTGTGACTTTAAATTGCTTTTTTATTATGTGTGTGTCTACAGTGAGCATGCATAATTCATATAGAAGAGTGTCTATAGTTATCACTTTGAAATATAGAAAGATATTAATGCTTTGTAAATTTATTTTATTGTCACAAGTCAGTGTTAAAAAAAATTTGTGTATGCACATACACTTTCATGTGTGTGTGTGCGTCTGTAAATGCCATCAATTTTACCTTACCTAAGTGGTGTGTAAAACTCCAACGCTATATCACGGCAATTCGTAACTTTTGATTTAGTGGCTAATTCGTATGAATTCGTACGATCTAATTCGTACAATTTAGTATGATTTGCTCATCACCCAATGACGGTTGGGTTTAGGGGTGGGGTTGGGTGACACACCTCCTTTTTAAATCATACATTTTCGTACGACTGAACTCGTAATTCGTAGGAATTAGCCACTAAACTGCTTACGTTTTCTCGTAAGATCAGGCTGAAAACTCTGGCAAGTAACTGGATGTCCTAAGTATATTAGCTTATTATTGCTATAATAAATATTGCTCTAAATATTTTCACTATTGGAGACTATATGTTCATTAAATTTTCTTCTAATTGTTGATGTCTTCAATTTTCTAATTGTCTAAATAACCTTGATAAGATCAACAACACATTTGTGTGACATGCCAGGGTCCAAAGGGGTAGAATTATGCATTATAGGCTTAAATTATAGAGAGAAATTTTAGACTGCAGCTCTGCACAAGACGTCTGGCCAAAGGAGAATGGTCGTGCCCAACTGAGCCTGGTTTCTCTCGAGGTTTTTTAATTCTTCACTTTCGCCAATTGGTGAAGTTTTTTCCTCGCCGCTGTCGCCTCTGGCTTGCATGGGTCAGGACTTGTAGGGCTGCGCATCGATGGACTAATCTTCAGTGTTAGGACTGTCAGCAGTGAATATTAAACCACGCTGAATTGAACTAAACTGATCTTCAACACTGAAAACTGGACTCACACTGTTTCAATTTTTTATAATGCACGTGAAGCTGCATTGACACAATCTACATTGTAAAAGCGCTATACAAATAAAGATGAATCGAATTGAAATAAAAGATGAACCGAGACTGCAGCAGATCAATATTGATCTTTCTTTCGAGGTGTCAGTGCTAAAACAACAAAGGCATAATATAAAATATTATAAGATTAACATATGGAAATCTTATCAGATGTTAGGCTAATTTCTGTCCTAATGGATAAACGGCTCTCATTAATATTTCAGCATGCTTTCACTTTCGCATTCGACATGAAACACACATTTGCCGGTAGGAATGACATCTTGCCCTTCTTATCATTCTCTCTTCACATAGCTGTATATATGACTATTACACAACCTGCAACGGTTTACCACTGACGGAAAGTTTAAACAAACCCAAGTGCAGTTTATTTAAAGTAAACTGAACGAACAAAACATGAACGTAACAAACTAGAAACAAACACCTGGCATGGCATGAAAACACAAGAGACACAGAGGAACAACGTAAATACATATAAAGCTAGACGAGGCACATTGAAATAAGAGGGTGTACAGTAATTAAACAAACGGATCACATGACAAGGTAAACCAATGAAACAGGAGATCAGACAGAATAAACCAATGACAGCATGACACATACACACACTACACTCTCAGAAATAAAGGTACAAGAGCTGTCACTGGGGCAGTACCTTTTCAAAAGATACAAATTTGTACCTAAAGTATCCATAATCGTACCTCAAATGTACTTTTTAGGTACATTTGGGCACCACTGTAGTACCACTGTGCACTCTTTGGGTACAAATATGTATCTTTTAAGAAGATACTGCACCAGTGACAGCTCCTGTACCTTTATTTCTGAGAGTGTAGGATGTACTTGACTAGACACATGACAAGGTTGACCAATAGGAACCTAACACACAAACACTAGGGATCACATGGCAGGAAGCAGGGCAGGAAATTAGAACAAAAATACAGGACCCAACATACTGTAACTAAATACAGAATAAAAGACAGGACAACATGAAACACCTCACACAACCATAATACACTGTGATATAACCTGGTTTATTAGTTTGTGGGATCAATTTGCTTTCTCACTACAATCGATCCGCTCCAGAGTTAGTTTCAATCGAGCCGAGACTACCTCATTCAGGCTCAGACCGATTGATTTGATGGATCCGAGCACGATTGTGGGATTTACATATGCCAAACAAACCGTGCTGACTGGGCAAACGAGACACGCTCCTGGAACAAACGTCTAGGTGTGAAAGCAATCTGTTTGCACGCAATTGACAAACAGTCACAGCCAAATTAAACTTTAGTGACAAGGCAGCATTGGCGCGATTGGGTCAGTAACATTCCTGTCTGCTGTCCCGAGCTTCCCGCACGCTGTCCCCGGGCCATCGGGCAGTGCTTATAGTCGAGCCATGCGTGCCATTCCAAGTATCTTGAGGTTATATGTCATTTAACAAATCCTTCATTAAACTGCATTAGCACCACGGTGGCTTAGTGAGTAGCACGTTCGCCTCACAGCAAGAAGGTCGCTGGTTCGAGCCTCGGCTGGGTCAGTTGGCATTTCTGTGGAGTTTGCATGTTCTCCCCGTGGTCGCGCGGGTTTCCTCCGGGTGCTCCGGTTTCCCCCACAGTCCAAAGACATGCGGTACAGGTGAATTGGGTAAGCTATATTATCCGTAGTGTATGTGTGTGACTGAGAATGTATGGATGTTTCCCAGAGATGGGTTGCGACTGGAAGGGCATCCGCTGCGTAAAACAAATGCTGGATAAGGTGGCAGATCATTCCGCTGTGGCGACCCCGGATTAATAAAGGGACTAAGCCGACAAGAAAATGAATGAATGAATGAATAAACTGCATTAACCCTACAACACAAGACCAACACCAGGATGAGTAACTAACGCCGTCAGTTTCATTTCATTTTTGAGTGAACAAAGCTGATTATTTGTAGAATTTTAATTAGCTGGAGTTTTTGCCGTTGCATCAAAACTCATAAATGTCTTGCGTTCAGACACTTCAGTTGAACTTGCATCAATATGAACTGCACTTCAGCATTATGACAACCTCAGTTTCATCCCACTTTCTTGATATTTTTATGCTGAAGTCTTATACTCTTAGCAGTAGTGCTTTTACAAATAGGAAGTGGCACCTCCGAGAAGTTAAAAAGAAAAACTCGCTGAGACAGAAAGTATAAAAGGAAAAAAAAAAGAAAAGTTTCAGGTTGTCGCTCTAAGCCAGCACCGTTCGGCCAGCTTATCTGCCTGGGTGATGAAATCTCATCATCTGTTGTAAGTCTGTGTTCTTAGCGGCGTTCGACAGGGGAGCAGATCCCTCGCTGTGCGCCAAACAGCTCACTTTCCTCATCTCTCACTGCTCGCAGCGCTTCACCTGCTGGGGTCTGGGATGAGAGACTCCTGCCACGGCCCTCCCGCTGACTTACGCTACTGTCTCTTTCTCACTGAATCTGTGATGCCCAGCTGCTTTACTGTGCCGCTGCCATTTGCTTCCTGTTACAGTGAAGTGGATTCAGTTTTACATCAAGCTTTTGAACGGAGAAATTGGTTACTCTGTGATTACTTGCTATCACAGTGTAAAAAAAGAGCTGCTTGTATTTTGAAGTAGCTACTGTAACTTCACATCAAATCGGACTTGATTTAGTTTAAAGTAAGCATGTGTGATATTATTGGAATGTTTGATGAATTTGGTGATTAAAGGATTTAATCTAAACATAGGCATCAGGCAATTATGCAGATGATATGTTAATTGAAACCTGGAAGTGCTTACTTGGCCACCTAGTGGGCTAAAAATAAGATCCGATCAGCAGTCTGCTCATTCTTAAAGTGATTTTTGCCTGTACAGTATGTGGATTGCAGATCACTGTGTAGAAAAAAAAACAGCCAAATGTATTGCGGTGTTTTTAACTTTAATTCAGTCTTGACCTTATTTATTCTATGTATTGACTATATATGCTTTGTAAATTTGCTTAGAAATGACAATTAAAGGCTCTGTTGTGTTAATTAGCGGCAGTTTATTGCAGATTAAACATTGCTGAATAACACTGAAATGTTTTAAGTTGTTATATTGTTAAAGCATTATATTGTTGATGTTTTTGACACTAATGTTATTCAGCAATGTTTACTGACATTTTATATTTAGATAAGATTGCAAGTTTTTATTTTTATATGAAATACATTTCATTGTTGTGTCTTTTTTGTGTGCTTTTTGTTCTGAATTTTACTCTAGTTCATTTGCTTTCTATTTAGAATATAACTAAGCCTTTAATTATCCATTGTAAGGGATTTACAAAGCATAAATAGTGCTCACTTTAGATGAGCTCACAAAACAGCAAGAATTTGTGTTAGTAAAGCATTTATTATCATCTGAAATGGACAATTATAGCTACTGCTTGCCGGCAAGATCATGTATTTATAATGAGCCTGCAAAAACACATTTGTCTTCAGGACTACTAATAATAAAATCAGGTGAGCAGTCTGGTCTTCTTGAAGTGAATTTTAACCTATATTCACAGCTAAAATTGTGATAATTAGGACAATAATAAATAGTCAATTCAACAAGATTAGTTTGAAAATATCGACTTATGACATATCTGCAAAAATCCAATATTGTGCATCGCTAAGATACATTTACTGTTTAATTAGCTATTAAACTCACCATCTGCATAATGTTAATTACTAAAACTAATTTTGAAAATTCTCAATTTTTTCTATTTTTATTGTTATAAATGTTGCATCTTCTAGAGCTAATCTAAGAGATTTAACACCAAATATCTGATATTTACTTGCTTTCTTATGCACAATTCATACAGAGCTTCAGCGTCAACGTTTGATGGAGGGTGTGTCTGAATTTGAGGTTGATGCAATCATCATAGCAGCATCAGCCAATGAAATTAGTCTACAATCGTCTACTGTCTAAGGTTGTGTATTTGCAAGTGATCTGATCGGCTGACGGTTCCATTGGCGCTTGGAAAGTTGAGAAATTCCCAATCTCTGCAGTGCCGACGGACCTAAAATTCTGTTCAGCAACGCTTGATGTCACCCATTTAAAGAGAATAGAAAGCATTGATGCTGACGCCCCGTGTAAATGGGGCATTAGTGTTATGCCGAGTTCAGACTGCATGATTTTAGCCCCGATTTTGACTCGCCGACAAATGCCTGAAATCACAGGCAAATCGGTGCTTGTGCACGCGAGTGACAATTACACAATATGAACTATCAAAGACGCGATCTGAGAGAATCGCCGATGAGTCGCCGATGCCCGGGAGATGTTTGGCGTGCTAAATATCTGGAGCTGTCGGCGATTCAAATCATGCCGTGTGAAATGTGTTTTGACTGAAAATAACATCTGCGATCGCCTACAGCCAATGAGAGAGCAGCGTTCACTAGTGTGGGTACCTGCAGACCAGCGGGAGGTTGAGGGAGATGTTAAAAGCGCTCATTTTCAGGTTATTCGGACACAAGAAATAGGGGGAAAATTAGTGTAAATTTGGCATGGCAACCATCTTGCAGTGTAAACAAAGCAGCGACAAATCGCTAGCCCAGATAGTCATGCAGTGTGAAAACATCTGTGACACGACTACTTCGAAAAATATGCAGTCTGAACTCGGTATTAGGTGCACTTTTAGGTTTATTAAGGTAAATAAGTACTATAAATGTTGAGACTTACACTGCCTTGTAATGCGGTATTAAAATCCTAACCTGTTCTTTTTTTTAACCTAACCTATTATTGCTTTATAAAATAATAAAACTAATATGTGTTAATATTTAATCCTAATATGGTTTCTTTTTGCATACAAAAAAGTAGTATAGAATGCTGTACGTGCACATCTACAGTATATGTTCAGATTTATGCAACATTGCAATTAAACCACCGCATTTAGTCAAACTGATGTGATTAAGCTCATAATAATAGAAACCATAATCATATTTAACTTTACGGCATATGCTGATTTTAATTGCAATAAGCAAGCTTGTGAACACCTTTATTGCATTATCTCGCTCCATAAAGTTTGTTTAGACATAAACATATGTTGTGTGTTGTTCATACGATGTAATGATTGAACTCCAGACATTATTCTGATGTTTTTCTTGTACAATGCAACTCGCTGCACAGTCTTTGCACAGTGATAGCACTTACGTCTTCATTGCAAATACTATGTTCCACTTAAATTAATTCTTATCCTAACCGTAAAACAACTGTGTTCTGAATAAAAACCACTTACTAATTGAGTTTTTACTATGGAAGGAGGATTTAAAAGCACAAGATTAAATTACTAAATCACATACATTTAAAATTCTTAAAATATTTTAAAGCTATTTTAATATGCATCATTTGAGGTGAAATGTTGTATATCTTTATTTCTTTCCTTGTAGATTGTAAACAAACCATACGCTGTATAAACCAATGCTGATTTCCACAATTCCATCATGTTGTCCCCCCAATACAAATTGATTAAATTACTGTAACCTAATAATTTTTACACATTTGAATTGATTAAAAAATAAACCATTAAGTTGTCCCCCTAAAAAGAGAAGAATTATTGTTTCAACTCATTTTAAAGTAGTTTAACTAGTTTGAACAAGCAGAAGTATTTTGAGAATAGTGTATGATTAACAATGTAAAAGGAATGCAGAATACAGACTGAATACAAATGAATCAAAATATAATAATGTATAATATATTTATTTCATAATAATTACAGCCAGCTATTCAAGCTTTTATCATGTCGAAACTAAAAAGTATAATTATCAGATATTATATTTTAATAGAGGTATTCAACCAATTTTTTAAAAAAAATTGTCGCTACTACTAATAGATTCTCATCATTCTATATCATTTCCTCGTGCGTCAAAGCACGTACCTCCTTCCCTTTTTCATTTCATGCGCTTTTAAGCCTAATTTCCCAGTCTATTTTCCAGCTCATCCAGACCTTATTCATTTCTAAAAGCTACATTCAAGGACCTTCTGTGAACTCTGTTACATTTACTGTTTATTTTTAAAATGGAGAGTATTTTAATGCTGATCGTTTGGTTTTGTTTACTTTCATTTTAAATACCCTTATTAGGCGTTTAAAAAAATATCTAAAATTATTATTATTATGTATGGCAGTTGCTAGGCCAAGCAGTTGTGGTATTGTCAAGAAAAAGATGGATTTGCTCTTGAGTGTTTGGAGTGTTTGGAATATTAAACCACACTAAACTAAACTCCAACACTGAAAACTGGATTGACACTGTTTCCATTTACCATAACTCTCTATGTGAAGCTGCTTTGGCACAGTCTACGTTGTGAAAGCGCTATACGAATAAAGGTGAATTGAATTGACCAGTTGTTACTGTTTGTTTAAGCGTATATGAAAAATGGAGGTAGCACCTACAGTATAAGAACACATTTGATGTTTGCTGTAATATACTAATGTCCCTTTAATGGCGCTGTTTAGCTGGTTGCACTGGTGCTTTACACAATTACGCTGTGCTTAAGACATGCAGAGTCATAGAGTTCACCGACTATTGTTATATCCTGCACACGGGTTAGAGAGCCCATAATGGAAATGTTGACACTTGGTTTAATAAGATTTTCAGAAATGTAATGAACTTCTCGATTTGTGACAGCAGAGCTTCATTAGCCGTGTAAATACTCCTACTCTAGAGGATGAGGTCACTGTGCGAATTCACACACATACACAACAGAAACCCCATAATTAGTAGACTTAAGGCTGTGAGATTTGCCTTTTAAATGCCAGATCGTTGCGATGGTTTTAATAACCCAAGGAAATGTCCTACCTGTTTGTGTGGTTATTTCAATAGCACTGGTGCATGTGTGAAATGCCATCGGGCTCACGCCTAAGCCTGTTTGCTTTATTTACAGCAGTTCACAGTGGCAGGGAACTCATTGCTTTTTTTTAAAGAAATATGTTTCTGTGGTGAGTTATTTCACTGTTACTGATGGCAGCGGTTGATGATCTTGACAGTGCTGGAATTGTCCCTCCTTCCACCCCCAGTTTTATCAGGCCCCGCAGTAGAAAAACTCAGCGAATTGTCATTTTTTTTTGTTGACCCCAGCAGCAAAAGCCCATAGATTTTCTCAATCCAAATTTGACTTCCCCCCTCATGGACATTTTAACAACCCTTTGACGGATATATATTTTTGTCCAGAAGATGGAAGAATATTTCTCGACTGTCAGAAACGTTAGTCTGTCTGCTGATTATGCACTTTTTCATGCTTGTGAATGTTTGTTGCCACTGCATGCGTTTCATGTTATAGATTGTCTAGATTTCATCTAATCAAAGAACACACCATCTGCTTCTTGGACTAAATCTCCTCGTGTTTTTTCATTGAGAAAAGGAAGAAGAAAAAACTTGGCCTAGATGCTCAGCCTGTTAGTAGTGTTTATTGGCTGTCAAAGAGTCATAGCCACAAGCCTTTAGCAAAGATCAGTGCCCATGAGAGATGCTGGAAATGGAGCGGCGTCTGTATTTCATAACAAGCCCTCAGAGGCAGATATGATCTTGTTTTCTTTAAGCACTAAACTTTTAGAAGCACTGCTCAAATAAACATGGCTGTGGACAAAAGCAGGATGTGTAGGAATACTACATTTTCTGTGGAAACAGATTGATATTCCTGTTTTAAACCTGAAACACAATTCTCAAGTTATTGTGTTTGCATATCTGAACATACTTATTGTTTGAGATATCACATCGTGGGCTCACTTTAATGGTCACTTTAAACACTTTAATGGCTCTACTTTAATGGTCTAAGGCCCCGTTTACACTAATGCGTTTTTGTTTTATAACGCGTAAGTTTTGCTACGCTTACGCCATCCGTCCACACTACGCCGGAGTTTTCGCGCCCCGAAATCTGAGCGTTTTGGAAATGCTGGAGAAGCCGTTTCGTTCTAAAACGCTGCTGCTCCATCTCAGTGTGTATGGGGGGAAACAGAGTCATTTGAAAACGGAGGCGTGGCTGCTGAGATTCGCTTTTGGATCATTGCGTAACCTTCCCTTATTCATCAAGCCCCTATAACATGACTATAACGCCACCGGAAGACGGCTGACCAGCCTTCACTATAAACAACATGGACTGAAATGGGAGCATTGTTTGCACTATTGCCCGTTTTAGGCGCCATTGTGCAGATAAACTCTGCCTTTTTAACTACAACAGATGCATATATTTGCAAGAGGCAAGCTAGTGTTCGAGCACTCACTAGTCGCTCGCGTTTCATGCAGCGTGAGCCCTATTTAGAATGTCGAGCGAGACACATGCTTCCTGTTTATACTTGAACGCACATGCCCAGAGTGCGCGAATGGTCACGTGATATACGTTTTTGGTGGAGTAGTGGAACGGAGATATGTTCAGAAACGCTGGGTGAAACGGTAGTGTGGACGCGGATCGTTTTCATGCTAAAACGCCGTTTTAAAACTAAAACGCACTAGTGTAAACGGAGCCTAAGACAGTGGTTCTCAATTCCTTATAACCTCCAACACCCCCGGCACAGTTTGTTTGTCTCTGTTATTTTACACATCAGGAGCAGTTAATGGATCTCTCTGTTAACGAGTTGATGATCTGAATCAGGTGTGTAAAGTAAGGAACACATAAGCTGCGTTCTTATACTGTACATTATGCACTTATGCACTATGTACTTTAGCACTTAAACGCTCAACAGCATAGTATATGAATGTAATGTTATCCTAAATGGAACACTAATGTTTTTTTTACTAAGCAGAAATTCAAACCGTTTCCCTGATCATGTTTGACGGTTGCCAAATTAGTGAAATAAATATGTGGCGCAGGATGTGAAAGATATACCTGCACTTCTTTTGTGAGCACACTGTGGGCACAAAGGTATGGACATTACTTACTTTTCTTCATCCCCTGCGGGACATAAGGCTTCAGTGAGGTCTCTCCTTCACACACTGTCCTTGACAGAATTTTGTGCTTCTCTACACACAATATGTTCATCTTTTGAAGCTTTTGTACCACAGTTCTATGCCAGTTGATTTTGGATCTCCCAGGTTTTCTTCGCCTGGTGGTGTTCGTTTTAAATACAATTTTTTGGGACCCAGTCTTGCTCCATCATTACCACATGCCCAAGCCATATAAAAGGGATAGTTCAACCAAAACTGAAAATTCTATTTCACGCCTATTGTTACGGTTATTGTACCTGCTACCTAAGGCTAGCGTGACAGGATGGTATACATTTTAAAAGCTTTGATTTCAAAATTGCTGTTTTAAGGACTGGGTGATTAAAAAAAAAAAAAAAGTGATGGCAAAAAAGCTAAATCTAAAGTTTGCAAAGCTACTGTCGAGCTGTCAAATATAGGAGAGAGCATTTTGCACCCATTATTTTTTTATAAAAATAATTTATAATTTATCAATTGATGCTATGATAGTGGCTTTTACAGTCATGCAAACTGATATTCAAGCTAAAACCATTTTAATATTATGTTACTATTTCAACATTATTTTAATACTATATTATTAATAGAAAGGGGCGCCACGGTGGCGTAGTGAGTAGCACGTTCGCCTCACAGCAAGAAGGTCGCTGGTTCGAGCCCCGGCTGGGTCAGTTGGCATTTCTGTGTGGAGTTTGCATGTTCTCCCCGTGGATGCGTGGGTTTCCTTCGGGTGCTCCGGTTTCCCCCACAAGTCCAAAGACATGTGGTATAGGTGAATTGGGTAGGCTAAATTGTCCGTAGTGTATGAGTGGGAATGTGTGTGTATGGATGTTTCCCAGAAATGGGTTGCGGCTGGAAGGGCATCTGCTGCGTAAAAAAAAATGCTGGATAAGTTGGCTGTTGATTCCGCTGTGGCGACCCCGGATTAATAAAGGGACTAAACCGACAAGAAAATAAATGAATGAATTATTAATAGAGAAGCACAAAAATTGCCTGTTTTCCGTTAAGTAGATGTCATGGAAATTTAGCTTTTTGTCAGTAAAAGTCAAGAAAAAGGAGTTTGGATATTTGGCTTCAAGTGTGAACCCTGTAGAGTTGCTGGTTGGATATTTTGTTGAGGCAAAACATCTGGGAAACTTGTCTGAGGGATTTATTGTGGAAGTCCTCAAGACCTCGGATATATGGACAATGTCAACAACGATACTGTCCTAAATTGACTCGAAATACACACTTTATCAAAACACACAATAACACGTAAAGTTCTTAATATCTGAAAAACTCGTTTTTTGGCTTTACTGCCTCTTGCCTTTCATGGCAAATTATTTTGCTAGGCTGTAGTGTTTAAATGATGTTCCACTCATTCTAAGCTGCGCCCACAGTTTGCAAAGAAAATTTCCCCCACGCTTTTACACCATGAGCAGCCTGAGCCATTGATTCAAGGCAAGGAGGATCCACAATTTCATCTGGTTTTTACCAATTTCTACCTGAATGTTAAGGCAACCTTTTTCCAATCTTCTGTTGTCCAATTTTGTTGAGCCTATGTGAATTGTTGGCGCAGTTTCTCGTTCTTAGCTGACAGGAGTGACCAGTCTGGTCATTCCCTTCTAACCTCTGGCATCAACAAGCCATTTTCCTCCCAAAGAACTGCTGCTCACCAGATTTTTATTTCCTTCTTTTTAGGCCATTCTTTTTAATCCATGGAGATGGTTGTTTGTTGATCACAATTTTTGAAGTGCTACTACCAGCCCAGTTGACTCATTCAAAGAAACTTATATCATTTTTTACAATAAGAACTTCCGTACAAACTGGCATGTCATGCTATGTTTTAGAAAAGACCACCATTCACTCTGCATGATGAAAACTAATGTGAAAGTAGCTTAAGAGAGAAAGAAATTAGGTCTATGCTGTTATTGTTTAAGTTAGTAGCAAGTCCTTTAAATGTTTTCTGTATTGTGAAAAGAACAGGGCACAAATCTGAAAATGCACGTATCTATGTAATTTTAAAACCAAATTCTGTATTCAATTATTTAAAAAACAAAACAAAACAGTAATTATAAGAGAATTCATTACAAATCCTTGAATATTTATCAGTGTCCAGGAAAAAGAACAAGATGAATATCTAAAAATAGATATATGTGTGAATACAATGAATACATTTTTAAATAAATTAAACACATAGCATTGATTATAGACAACATCTAGCCACACTTATGCAAAGCTAAACAGGTATTTCTCATTCAAATAAAAAAATATAATTTCATGATCATCTAGCAACCAAATGTTACATTGCATTACATAATATTTTTGTTTTTTCATTCCATTCATTCATCCATCCACCCATCCATCCATCCATCCATCCATCCATCCATCCATCCTTTGTTTATTCCTTAATTCATTGTTTATTCCTTTCTTCGTTCATTCGTTGCTTCTTCCTTCCTTCCTTCCTTCCTTCATTGTTTATTTCTTCATTCTTCATTCGTATGTTTGTTTAACTGCAGGCTAAGATATCAGGTTAGCAATGCTATGATATATTGTTTGCATGTGAAACTCAAGCATGATCACAGATTTTGCTCTAGTATATACAGTATGTAGCCTTAAATCCAGTCATTGATTCTGATGGTTGTTTTATTTTGTGATGCCTTGCTATGCATCTGGAACAACCATTTTATAAAAGCAACAAGCCCCACGGAGCTGTGGTTTACAGTGAATTTAAAACCACTTACGGGATTTTAGTCTCGGCATGGTGGCTTTCTTCTCCATTGCAATGCTTATAACTTTAGCAGACCATATAGATCCTACATCCCTGAATGCATTTTAAACAGCTTTTTGCTATCGTGCATTCGATTAAAATACTAATATTACTGTAAAATTAAAGGTTGGATTTAAAGGTCAAGGTCTCGTCTAGCTGATGCTCTCTGCAGATCACAATTTTTACAATCTATTTCAGTCTCATTTATTTATGGTCAGGAGATCTGATTTTCAGAAAGACTGAATGAATTGAAATGTCTTTACTAGTGACTTTTCTTTTGTCTTGCATACCATTTGCATGTCTGTTCCACAATGGAGTCTACAAAGTGAACGCTCTATGATCATCATAACAATGATGGCACTATTTAAAAATCTGGATCGCTTTAATATCCTTCTGGGAGAAACCGTTTGAAACAAAGCCTTTTTTCTCTCTCTTATATCAAAGATTTAATTCTGCTGAATAAAAAGATTACCATGTTCCATATAAGCTGGACAAGCACTTATAATACGATAGATGTCAGAACTTAGCATGGTGTAAAATGCATGAAAATTGATTCTACATTATGGGGCTTAATAGTGTCGGCAAGGAAACATCAGTGAGGTTCATACCATTTATATGTATTGAAATGCAGATCATTTACATAATTTTCAGCACAAAATAATTTTCTGTTTGTTTGGGTTTTTTTTTTAAACACAGGTGTGTCTCTTCACAGGGTACATCTAATTCTCTGCAGTTAAATTAATGTTGCATATTCATCACCTCTATAAAAGCTGTTAATAATAATAATAATAATAATAATAATAATGATACCTTTTATTTATAGGCGCCTTTCAAGAAACTCAAGGACACCTTACAGTAGATCACAAACACATCATAAAAATACAAGCAGTAAAAATAACAGTCAACATAATATCAAACCAGCAAATCTTTAAAAGCTATCCTAAACAAAAATGTTTTTATCTGAGATTTAAAATTGGAAATAGAGCCCACCTGGCGAATGTGCAAAGGCCGGGAGTTCCATAACTTTGGTGCTGCACAACTAAAAGCCCTGCCACCAAATGACTTCATCTTAAAGCTTGGAACAGACAACAGTTCAGCAGAAGACAATCTCAGTGAGCGTTAAGGAGTGTACAAATGAAGAAGGTCAGAAAGACAGCAAGTTATGAAGAGCTTTGTATGTTAGGAGGAGGATTTTGTATTGTATACGATAGTGAACAGGGAGCCAGTGCAGGTGAAAGAGAATTGGAGTTATATGATCAGAAGTGCGCAAGCAGGTAACCATCCTAGCCACTAAATTCTGAATTAACTGTAGTCTATGGAGTTGCTTATCAGGAATGCCAGATAGGAGAGAGTTACAGTCAATCCGTGATGTAACCAAAGCATGCACCGTTGGATGCATACAGTATGTAAAACTTTCATCTAGTATTGTTGGGAAATAAAAGTCTGTATATTAGTATCTTTGTACTGCTTTTTAAATTGTTGCTTGTTATCCTCACGTACTGTTTTATTTTAGTGTGCGCACGTGTGTTTGAACAGTGATTGCCGTAATGTTTTGTATTGGTATTGTATGTACAACAGTATGTTGGTTGCCTCAAGCTATAGCTCGCATGTGACCTTTTTCCGAAATAATTGAATGACAAAAGTCCACTGAGGCTTGAGTTGGTTATTTGAGAGGTTATACATCGCTTTTCTTGATTTAATGTCAGTGGAACAAGGTGGCAGCCGCGTGAAAGATTTGTAGAGTTGTGATTGTTTTGTTTCATTTTCGCATCTAAATGCATTATCAATGCCTCGCACATCTGTTCACTTGACAGGCTTTTTATTTTTTTTGTTTCTGTGCCTTAGGGCATTTGGAGCCCTTGGCCGTCTGCACTTTTGAACATTGAACAATTCCGAAGGCTTCAAATCAGCTTTTAATGTCTTAATGGAGCAAGGAACAATGGCTGAATATTTAAAGGATATTAGCTGACACGAGGGGCAAAATTATGAGATTTGTTTTCCGCTTTGGTGAACAAGCTAGACCTTGTATCCGTCCCCTGGTGTAATTACTCACTTCACATAGCTTCATAATAAGCTTTTTTTTATATTGTCAAATCTTTACAGATTTTTCTGATATTTTTGAACAGTAATAACTTTTCCCCCTGCCAAACTAAGACATTCACTGCCTCATTTATTTTGGCATTGCTGAATGGATTAATCATGATTAGCAGGGCTCCAGACTGAAACTAAATGTTTGCATTTTGTGACCTTGCTTCCTGCCAGTAAGACTAAATTTTGTTAGAGGTTGCGCTGGGGCCACTAGCAATTTGCCAAATAATTTACCAACTGGTACGCATTGCAATTGTTGATGCCAATGAGAAAAATTTAATGTCAAACATGCCAAAAGCTGAACAAAAACTGCACTGCTTGTTTGAACATTTGTTCATCACTCCTACTTTATTAAACAGTTCTACAACATACATTGTAGCATTTAAGTTTCCTATTTTATCCCAAAGTAATTGAATGAAACTCATTACATGTTGAGATGCACCAAATTTAAGGCTGCCAGAAACCATTAAAAAGAGAAGAATAGTCAAAAAACAGGCAAAACACGAAACATTTATGTTCATTAAAGTGTGGTAATTTTGTTGGCCTGTGTTTATTAAAATCAGTAGAATTAAAGTTATTGAATTAAATTTAAAAAATTACAGATTATTGTGTGTTATTTAATAAAATAATGAAACATTAAAGAGCCCCTATTATACATTAAAAAGGTCGCCCATATTTATGACACCTCACCCCCGAAACGAACCCCCCGGTCTCCCAGCACATTGCTCTATTCTTAACCAGAAGTAAAAACAGTGACACACATGCAGTATTAATGCACAAAGCGGCAAAAGCTGAACCATTATGAAACTAGACTGCCGCATGTGTGTAGGAGAGCTGATGTAGCCATAGCAACGACAAACCGCAGAGAAACACAAGCTCACAAACGCATTTTAATCCGTAAACAAAGTGGTACGCGTCACGTTTACAACGTGCTTTTAGACGCGATATGAGAATACAAGTTAACCAGATACACTACAAGTGGTTACAAGTTACAAAACACAATTAAATGCATAATTTACAAGCTAGAGAAAACAATGAGGCAACCGTTTTAATCACACTTACTCACACTTGTTGGAAAGAGAGTGCAGGCCAGATTTAAAAAAAAAATCTTCATACATTTTCAATATAATTTTTATGATCAATTTTCATAAAAAATTGCTAGTATGAGCACGTACAAGTTGACTTGCCACTTCTACTTGTGACCAATCTGAACGATCTGATGCCTATGATGCAGCCGTTCACATCCACGCTGTTTATGAAAATAAAATGGATTCCTTGTCCAGACACTTTCAGTTGCTGCTTGTAAGCAGATTTCAGTACAACATTGCCGGTAGTCTTTACCTCTCCTCATCCGAAAGCGTTCCATACACATCTCTTCATCTGAGTTGTTCACAATGCTTTACCATGCTGTGTTTCTTCAGAATTGCCCATGTTCATTGCACGTTTTTAGTGCTTTCGCCTTCAGATGTTAGCAACAAAATTTTCCTTCTATAGTTCAGTATTTTGGTTGGCCTCTGGTATAAAAGCAGACGCATGAATGTGAATGCTTTAAATAAAAAAAAATATAAAAAATAGTCCTTTAACGAAATAAAAAGGATCACCTTCATGTTTACAAATACAAGCACAGCCATTTAGAGGTCATTTCTGGTTAATGATGCCAGAAATTAATGGCATTTTGGAATGGATGTGTGAATGGTTGTTTTCTGGAAAGAAAATAATAATAATGAAATGCCATTGCCTGTGTGAATCGAGATTTTTATTTATCTTATAATTATTATTTTTTTAATTTACCGGTAAAGTTGTTCCAGTAATTTTAAGGATATTTACCAGTATTACTGAATAAAGAGGCTATTATGTTGATTAAAAGTGGCTTAAAAACATTCAGTTTGATTCTGTCCCTCTCTGCCTAGCTGTTTGCCTGATGTCTAGTGCCGTTCTGAGACTTTTAACTTGCATGAACCCATAACCAGGCTTTCTTTAAATCACCAGTCGTTTAAAAAGATGTATTTGTGCACGTTTTTATTGTAGTGCTGCTCACGTTGCCTTTAATAAGTACTTTTAGACTCTTTAAGTTACATCAAGTGTTTTTTTATATATATCACCAAAATGTAAAGCACTTAAAGAAGTTCACAGTTAATGTTTTAAAGGCTATTTAATTGCCATTCAGTTTGCTTATGCTGCCTATATAAATCTGACATGAAACCGGAGAAAAGGAGAAAGATTTGAAGTGGCTGTACAGGAGTTTAATCATGCCGTAATGGACTGGTCATTATATTCTCAGCGGGAGCAGGGTTTAGTCAGAGCAGGATTAGCTCATAATTCAGTCTGACTGCATTAGACCAAGAATTCCTTGCTAATTATGCTCAAACATGGATTTGAACACAAGCTCCACAAATATTCATTTTACAGTTCCCTGTGGCATCGGTAATAGATTTCAAAGAATCTCTGCACTTTGTTCTTTCCCGGCAAAAAAAAAAAAAAAGAAAAAAAAAAAGAACACTTTATAGTTCTCAGATGTAACTTTTGTGGTCCTCCAAGGCATCTTTACATAAACAGCTTTAATGGAAATGAATGCAGACGATACGATTGTGTTTGTCTCTAAGTGGTTTTATTCTGATTTATGTAAGTGCCATTGTTTGCCATTAATTGACGTCATACGGAGCTGGCAGACATTGGCAGATTTTTCAATGAAAATCAAGCTTTGAAAGGGATGACGAATGGCAGGACTGTTAACAACGTATATCTGAAATTAATTCTAATGTATAATGTCCTCTGAACAGGGCTACACATTTTGCGCTACCATCTATTTTGTGCTACCAGACCCGTAGAATGACATGAGATCCGTATATCTTGCGTTATAGGCTGTAACTCTGTGTGGTGGAGTGAAATTTTGACACTTGGCTTAATAAGGTTTTCAGGAATGTAATGAACTTCTCGATTTGTGACAGCAGAGCTTCGTTAGTTGTGTAAATATTCCTCAGATGACATCAGTAGTAGGTGTAACACTAGCAGAATGAAATCTTGTCTCAGATTTTGAGATTGTCTAAACAGCCTTCAGTGGTATTAAACTTTCAGAGGTATTAAGATTGTTTTTGTTTTGTTTTTTTGCCTCATGATTTTGACTTATAAAGGATTTATATTGTGATTTATGGCAAATTGCATGGTTTCAGAACTGCTGATATGGAATACAAATATATAAATTACTTAGTAAATAAAAATAAGCTATGAAAGTAGAAACAAAGAACATAAGTAACTTATTGTCCACGTGAAAAAGTGTTTTTTTTTGTATATTTATTATTATGGTATTTTATTGTGTTTTTTTTAAAGGTTTAGCAAGGTTTTTAAAGGTTTTGTGTATTTTTGTTTTTATAGTATGTTGTATAATTGTTTGTATGTATATATATATATATATATATATATATATATATATATATATATATATATAATTTACCAAATCATATAACCAACATTGATTTACATAAATTAAATAGCGTTTGGTTTACAATAAGTTTAAATAAATGTTTACAAAAAAGTTTAGGGGCGACACAGTGGAGTAGTTAGCACTGTCGCCTCACAGCAAGAAGGTTGCTTGTTTAAGTCCCGACTGGACCAATTGGCATCTCTGTGTGGAGTTTGCATGTTCTCCTGTGTACGCGTGGGTTTCCTCCAGGTGCTTTGGTTTCACCCACAATTCAAAGACAAGTGCAAGTTGTCTGTAGTGTGAGAGTGTGTGTGAATGAGTGTGTATGGGTTTCCCAATAATGGGTTGCGGCTGGTAGGGAGTCCGCTGTGTAAAACCTATGCTGTAATAGGTTTAAGCTACAGGTAATAGCTTAATGAATGAAAAAGGTTCCGTTTATTTTTTTTAATTTCTGTTTATTTCTGTTTGTTTAATTACCCTTTTGTGAAGTTAGAAAATAAAAATCTAATATAACATCTATCACTGGATGATATTAAACTAATTATAATTTTAAATGTCTTTTAGGAAGAATATGTATATAAATTTATATAGGTAATTCAGTATCATCAAGTACTATGTATTAACATTTCACTTAAGTATTTGCTATTTAATGACATTATTTACATCTACATTACCATTAATATACTATTATAAATAATAGTATTATATTATAAACTTTCATAATTATAAATTATTTATGAGCACTTTAATTCCACGGGAGTTGTATTATTTGTCTATTATATTATGCGTCACACTGACGGAAATCAAAGCATCAGTCACTACACATTGTCATTGTACCTGCACATGCGTCAAATCAGGCATATTCACCCATAAAATGATCAAATCCCTGCTGACTAATTGTGAAATAGCAGGTTTGTAAGTATGTGTTGTTTTTTTCTTCTTTTATTGTGTTGTCTTTTATTGTGTTGTTCATCTCATGTTCGTCTCTGTGTAATAACTGTGCTCATGGCGCACTAGTTAAAGAGCTCTAGAAGCCGAGCAGATCTGATGACATAAATATTCATGGACTGCACGAGACGGCTGAAATGAAATGGTTTCGTACCTCATCGCTGTTAGACTTCTGAGAATTATAGGGGAAACAGGGGAGCTCCGGAAACAGTCGTTTTCATTTATTTATTGTGAAAATAGGAATGATTTTAATTTTATTCAAATGACCTCAACTCCAAGCAGTCTGCAGTCACTGCTCTCTTGAGTATGTCAGTGTATGAGGAGGAAGTGTAAAGTGCTCGGAAATAGACCAGCCTGCATTAAGCAAATCCCATCTCAACAAATTAGCTGATTTGTCCGAACAGTGAGTGTTTATGTGTGTATGTTAACAACCCTCTATAATGCAAGTAAATCACTCAATGTATAGTTTATGATATACTGTATATGACCAAATATATGTTGTAGTGACTAGATAATGTCTATTTAGTTTTGGTTTATTTACTTTAAATTATGTTTATTTAGTAATGTCTTCTGGTTGTTTTTGTTAGCGATTGGCTAGTAAGCTGAATTGGATGCTTAGATTGGACTGAACAGTGTGCGTTTATGTGTGCATGTTAGCAACCCTCTATGATGCAAGTAAATCACTCAATATATATGTATATTTGCTGTATGATATACAGTATATGACCAAAATATATGTTATGGTGACTAGATGATGTCTATTTAGTTTTGATTTTAGTTTAAATGATGTGCATTAAGTAATCTCTGTTTGTTTTGGTTAGCGATTGGCTAGTAAGCTGAATTGGAGGTTTAGATTGGACTAAACAGCGTGTGTTTATGTGTGCATGTTAACAACCCTCTAAATCACTCAATAAATAAATATATATATATATATATATATATATATATATATATATATATATATATATATATATATATATATA
>CAIGQQ010026963.1:10273548-10287753 GCA_903798035.1 Danio albolineatus | reverse complement strand
ATATATATATATATATATATATATATATATATATATATATATATATAGAGAGAGAGAGAGAGAGAGAGAGAGAGAGAGAGAGAGAGAGAGAGTGATGACCAAAATATATGTTAGATAATGTCTATTTAGGCCCAATCCCAATTCTAGTTTTGTAGCCCTACCCCTTTCCCTTCCCCTTGAAACAGAGTGTGAAGGTAAAGAGCTTCAAAATTTACCCCTAAGAAATAGGACACCACTACATCACCTGCACACGTTTGTCATATGTCATCACGATCTCTTGCTTCATATGAGATCGACGATCATGACTACTGTAGTTATTCCAGCTAGGCATAGGACGATAACCGTTTTCAAGGTATACCGTGATTTGGAAAAGTCAAGGTTTTCATACTTCCAAAATTTTCTGCTATACCGTTCCTAAGGTATGTGTACGATTTTTTATTTACATTTTTGTAAATAAGTAAGTAAGAAAGTAAGTAAAGACATCTGTGTTTTTGAAACAAATGAAGACAGCAGAAGTCAATGATTCTTTGTAATTATTCAGCCTGACATGTTTACTGCTGCAAATTTTTTAAATGTTTCTCAAAACAAAATATATTGTGTTCATGGAGGAAATAGTTTTTTGTTTTTTTAGCCAGACATTTAAAAAGAATATATTTTAGAACCGTAACCACAATACCGTCATATCGTCAAACCGTGATATTTTTATCCAAGGTTATCATACTGTCAGAATCTTATACCAGCCCATGCCTAATTCCAGCTGTGTTATTTTTTGGTATTCATCTTTAGGAAATCACTGAAGGCTATATCATGTTATCACACTGAAATAATGTGGCAATAAGATCGTAACTGTACTGTGCATTTACTCTGTGGCTATAATCATTTATGTAAACACGCAAACACAACATTACATTGTACCAGACACTTTAAAAAGCTCATTCCCAGCCACTAGACTTTTCTGACAGGGTATTCAAGTGTCATCGAGTGACAGAATGTTGTGGGACTACTATACAGGAGTTTTTATTATGAATTATAGATAGTGATATTTAGCGGTTTTTATTTTAGCATTTTTTTTTTTTGACGTGAAATAAAACGCCATTATGAATGTTTTTAAACGTATGCTTGTTTGTTGTAAAAATTTGAAATGAAAAAAAAAATAATAATTTGTGCATCTCCTTACCTCCGTATGCAGCCATTTTGTTGTTGTAGATTGTGTATTCTGGGAAATTTTCTTACCCCTTGGTTTCGAGTGTGGTCCTGGAAAATCTCTGTTTGAATGGGTATCTAGCCCTTTCCTTTAGCCCTACGCCTTCAAGCTAAAGAGAATTGGGACACCCCTACCCCTTCACGTGAATGCACAAAACGAGGGGGAAGGGCTAAGGGGTAGAATTGGGCCTTAGTTTTGGTTTATTCATTTAAAGTGATGTCTTTTTAGTAATGTCTGTATATTTTTGTTTGCGATTGGATAATAAGCTTAATTGGATGCTTAGGGGGTTAGCACGTTCGCCTCACAGCAAGAAGGTCAGGGCGCCACGGTGGCGTAGTGGTTAGCACGTTCGCCTCACAGCAAGAAGGTCACTGGTTCGAGCCCCGGCTGGGTCAGTTGGCATTTCTGTGTGGAGTTTGCATGTTCTCCCCATGGTTGCGTGGGTTTCCTCCGGGTGCTCCGGTTTCCCCCACAAGTCCAATGACATGTGGTATAGGTGAATTGGGTAGGCTAAATTGTCCGTATAGTGTATGAGTGTGAATGTGTGTGTGTGAATGTTTCCCAGAGATGGGTTGCGGCTGGAAGGGCATCCGCTGCGTAAAAATATGCTGGATAAGTTGGCGGTTGATTCCGCTGAGGCGACCCCGGATTAATAAAGGGACTAAGCCGACAAGAAAATGAATGAAGGATGCTTAGGGTAAGCTTGTGCTGATAAATTTTTAGTTGTCAGGGGTTTGAGAGTTTCACTGTTTGTGTCTTGACAGCGCAGTGAGCAACTATTCCTGTTCATGTCAGTGAATGTGCAGTGGATCTAATGTGCCAGAAAACACCCAAACATCACTTGAGGTGAATTCCAAATGGCCTTTTTTGTAGGGATATTGCAAATGAGAGTAAACATCTGAAACTTTTCATGAAGTCCTTTTAAAATCTACTCAACAAAGGGAATGCTTAATGGTCATGCCCTATTGCCCGCTTTAAAAAGTGAGATAAAGCTGCTTTTCCACAATGTGTCACTGTTTTTCGGCATGGCTCAGCTTGCTTCAGTTTGGTTTTGCTCAGCTCAATTTGTATTTCCACTGTAGTTTAGTACTGCTTTAGGTGAGTGGGATTATTTATATTATTGTGCCACTTCTACTGTCATGATTTCCAGATTTTTTGTTTGTTTGTTTGTTTGTTTGTTTGGCATTCAACTAGAGGGACATCTGGACATCTTCTACAATGCTGTCAATGGGGTATATGCACAGGAATTTTTAATTTTAAGCCAGCTCAAAGGTTTCCGGTGAACTGTCATTCTAACACAAAAATCGTTGTATTTAAGGTCTGGTATCTTTATAAAATCTTTACTGCCTGATTGATATACAATATAAAGTGGGTCTGAATTAAGTTCCATTGTTTAACACCATGTCTTTAAATGGACATTTATTTTATCACAGTATTTTTAGGGGAGTTCCTGCTATCGCCTTATGCTCCTGACTGCATTTGCATTAACACAGTCTTTTATCTCTTTTTATGCTTGTAAAAACTAAATGATTGATTTAGTCTATTTAACTGATTATATTTTCTCTAAATTGCATAAGTAGCGTCGGTGCTGTAAAAGAAACTATATGAAATTGAAAATAGTCACATTAACTGGTCACCAGAAGTTTATAAATGGCTGAAAACACATTTGCTGTGCAGTTCAAAGTCATTCAGTTGACTTTTTTTTTTTTTTTACTATGGTTAGTTGTATAAAATGGTTTAAACCCTGCTCACACTGTGCGATTTAGCCACAATTTTGGTCATCTAAGACAAATTTGGGAAATCCTAATAGATTCCTGTAATACTAGGCTAAAATCTGTGGTATTTTATTGTTGGTTTGACATGTACACTGACAGACAGTTATTGCCCTTTGCAATTGAATAGTCCCTCGGATGAAGTTCTGGCACTGTCAGAAGATTTCTAACACTTTCCTGCCGTGTTATTTCAGCTCCGATGACTGTCATACCAAGAACCAATAGGAACGTAGAATCTGATTATGCAGTCAGCATGACCACTTCAAATCACCGCGAGGAAATGTCAAAACTAATTTTCTCCTGGTTTTACTGTTAAACATGTTGTGATTTAAATTAACCCTACAGGTTGTTTGCTTACTACAAGGTATTATTTCTAAACACATCTTACTGAATGTGTCACAGTAATATGACGTCAAACTTTGAACGAGTTTTTAATACATGTACGTGTTTAGCTCATTTTGGTTGCTGTTCAGTATGACATTATAATAGCTGAGATCGTACACATTGACATATGGGAATCATGTTTGTGAAGTCTGACAGTTACAATATACAGTCATATAGGATTATTAATAAATCACACAGTGTGAGCTGGGCTGCTGCTGACTATTGGATAATGCTTGTGGTGATAATCTGATCGGTGATGAGAAGTGTGTCTGTGGTATGTTTTGGTAATGGTAAGTTTTGGTAATGGTCGCTTGGAACTTCACCTCAGGTGATGTTAAAAAAAGTAATAAGCACTGAACTCAGTGCAAAAGCCACAAATGTTAGCTGCACCGAACTGCGCCATGCAGAAAAAAATAAAACATAGGCCTTTTTTTTTATGTTGTTGTTGCTTTATTTGTGTGTTTTTTATGGTGGAACCAAGCTTCCTCAGATGTAGTCATATGGCTGGATTCCTCTGTAATAGCCACTGGATTTCCTCTTGCCGTTTGTGTGTTTTCTTGTTCGTACTGCTGCTGTCCGAGGGACTTGCAATGTTGAGCTTGAGTTTAACCAGCTCAGAAAAGCAATTTTAACTCGAGATCATCAGCTGAGGATGGCAGAAGTGCCGTGTGTGCATGTGTGTGTGTCAGCAGGAGAGGTTGAGCAAAATGGAGACCCTCTTGACCTTTGAAAAGTACAAAACACGCTGCGGTTCCAGGCACAATTGAAGCAGTGATTCTGCCACCTCTCATTACTGTTAACAATATAAGGGTCACCCTTTCCTAAAGCCCTTGAAATTCACCCTAAATCCTCTCCAGCCTTTGAGACATTTTGCACCGTTTTTTTGTCTGAGGTCACTGTGGGCTTTGTGCAAGGTCGACGGCAAAGGGAAGCTGGGACATTCTGCCTTCACGCTGTCCTGTTTTTTACAGTAACCCCTGGAAGTTTATTGAAGATAGCATGAGAATATGATTTGAAAGAGTTTTAATGTGATAAAGGCCATGGTTGTGTTTAAGTTCAAGTGTTTAAGGTTGTGTTTATATCATTATAGTGATACTATGAAAATACAAAATGTATATGAAAAATAGCAGAGTGCGCGTGTGTGTGTGTAGAGAGGGAGAGATTTTGGTTATTCTTCTCTAATTAAATCATTCATTCATTCATTCATTCATTCAATCGTTCGTCCGTCCATCCATCCATCCATCCATCCATCCATTCATTCATTCAAATAAAATAAAAATAATTCAATCTTTTTGCCAACATCAGGACGTGGACTCACTCGAGCAGTGTTTTTTTTTTTTTTTTTTTTTTTTTTTTACATTTCTGTGTTTAAGAATAGATTACAATATAAAAAAAGAACACAAGTAATATTGACACACTATACATTAGTCTAAAGCTACAACCCTTAAGCAGCCATTGTAGCTGGTTGTTTTTCAGTGGGAAGCTTATAAGGAATGTTGAATTAGTTTAAGTTGAGCAGAACATGCTTAGATATGGTGTACATAATTATCATATTAATAAGAAGACACAAATGCATTCGTTGCTGTACATCAGAGTTTATTTTTAAAGGTAAGAATGCTTAGTACAACATCCCATAGAACACATTTAGTCCAAAGACACAATAGTGTTGAATTTTGGATGATTCTTTGTTTGTTTATTTCATCGTTTCTTTCGGAGACCTGTTATTTACATTGTTTACTATGCTACTTGCACACAAAAATGGCGTTTTGTAGTAAAAAGACAACACAATGTCATATCTTACAGTGTTACAAATAATATGAGGCCACAACTTGAACAAAAAGTCAAAGTTATAGTTATATAGTTAAATCTAAAAGCAGTTGAGTGTTTTGACGTTTTGATCTGTCAGTCAATTTTAGCCAGTAACTTATTTCTAGTTTGACTGATGGAGAATTTAGCCAATAATTTATCCAGTGACGTTTATTTATCTATTGGACACCTTGTTGTTTAATTGCTCTTTGTGCATGCTCACAGGTTCAGTGCTCCTGTCAGTCATTATTCCGCATGATGCACCTGCCCTGCTTGGCTTTATGCTAACAGTTCAGCTAGAATGGCTGGATTGCGAAAAGGAAATAAAGAAAATGGATCGCGAAGTTTTATTTTTTCTGAAGGCGGTTTAAAAGAGATTCTTCGAAACGAAGAGGAGAATATTTCTGAGAAAAGCTCATACAAAGATGAAGTGGACAAAGACTTACTGCAGAAGAATTAAGAGATCAATATTAGGTGGAATAATATTCAATCTTTTTTATTATTCTCACCAACTGTCATTTTGTAAAAAGAAAAACTAACAAAAAAAATAAAAATTATTAAAATGTTCAAATCATTAACGGTACATTACATTTCTATATTTTTTTCAAGAATGTATGTATATTAAATTCATTTTCATAGGATCAGACATAGAAATGAAATGAAACTCTTTTTCAAGGTCGTTATTTGATTCTATAGTAGCTGTGGCAGTGAACAGGAGGATAAGCAGTAGACCAGTGGCTTGCTCATATTTTGCTTTCATGTCCGTGTGTATTGATATAATTGTTACTGTAATTACTGTATGATTATCTCTGTACTCTTTAAAGCTTAGCGTTGTGTAACCTTTGTTTATGCGCTTCAGTAGACCCCTAAAGGGAAAATGGGAAAGGCTAATCAAAATTAATTACATATATGCTGATAATAGCTCCATAGAAAGTCTCCATGATGAACCTTATTCAAAGGCATTGTAGTATTTTGTGTAGCAGAATATTCGAATTAATTAGGAAGCCAATCTGCAGTAGCAACATACTGCATATTTATACAACTATATACAGCTATAAAAAATAATAAATAAATAAATCTTTGAAAACTATGTAGTTTCTCTGGATTAACGATTTATAGTTATGTGTCATTCTGTAAAGTACTGGTTACAATTATTTCCTGAATTTAAAATAATAAAGATGTCATTTAGAGCATTTTGCACAAAATAAATAAAGCTACCATGTGTATTATTATTATAATTTTTTAAATATTTATTTAATGGTTCAAATTAACTGCTTAATGTTCAAACACTGAAAAAGAAAATCCATCGATGCGCAGCTCCACAAATCCCAGTCCAAGCAAGCCAGTGGTGAGGAAAAAAGCTTCACCAATTGAGTAAAGGGAAGAAAAAAATATAGAGAGAGAAACCAGGCTCTGTTGGGCACTACCGTTTTTCTTCTGGCCAAACTTCCTGTGTGGAGCGTCACCAGCGGGTGATCAGGCTGGCCCACAGGATCAATGTGGGGACTGGTTTGTCATCATGAACTCCATTCCTCCATGACTGCCACAGCATCAGCTCAGGATACGGCCTGGTCCAGGATTATGGTTATCATTTCTTCACATAGCCTCTTCACATTGTGTTCTTCATTTGCACAATAACACAATCAGCATGTTTTAACTCCACAAGAGTTAAGTAATCAGTATGTGGTGGAATACCTCTTATTTTTCAACCATAGCAAATGAAAACATTTGTTAATGTGAGCAATTGAATTAAAAATTATAATATATTATTCTAAGGCTGCACAATATTGGAAGAAACGGACATTGTGATATGTAGTTTTTTTGCAATATATATTGCGATAGGAATATAATTTCACTAGATGAATTGAATAGCTACATTTGGAAAGATTTCATTCATTTTGATCAATTGAGATAGTCAAGTCGATGATTTGCATAAATCATATTAAGTTACAAGTTACATATTTAAATACAAAAGAGCAAAAATAAAAGTGAAATAAACAGTTCTTTAGTTTTCTGGAGAGTCTAAAAGTATTCAGGTACAGAAATTGAACAATCAAACATACGATGTGACTATTGCAGATAAACACACTGTGATTTTAATGCTCAAACAATATATTGTGTATTTTATTCTATTCTTTAAGGAAACATGTTGATCAAAGTCACAGTTATTTAGCAATATGCAAGTATAATATTACAGGTTTTTTAGGGAAATAATTGACCTTTTATTAATTTTTAATTACAGATCTACAGATTACTATCACATTAATTTATAATTAAGTATATTGCAATTCTGCCATTATAAAATGTAAATAACAACGTTTCGATCAAATAAATCAGCCTTTTTGAACATAAAAAAAGAAAAAACATCTCTACAAATTTACTTAATCCCACTTTTAAATGACCTTGCTATTTTGTCTAGTCTGCAGAAGTTGAGATATACGAGTGTAATGTCTGTCTCTGCAGTTATTTCCTGTTGTCTTGTCTTCCATCTGCTGGAGTTTGAGTTCCGGATGAGTCAGAGTTGCTGTGTTTTAAGTCGTCTGTGCTCCACACTGCTGTTTTGTTATATGAAATGTAACCATTTTCCTGTCTTTCCACACACAGCTTCTGTCTCGCCCGCCGGTGCTCATGTTCTCTCCTAACTGTTATTTTTCTCTCTGAGATATTGCTCTGTGATATTGCTTCACCTGGGTATCAATCTTATTTTGTTTCTCTATTTCAGAACTGAGCTCGGAGAACGTGCGCACATGCTTTCAGATCATCAATGCCTACATTTATCTCTCAGCTACAGATTTCTTACAGGTAGGCAGAAGAAAAAATTGACTTCAAATAACTAGACATTCAAAGAAGACAGAAATGACAGCGTGAGCATAACCTTATTTGCACTCTCTCTAAAGATGAATGTGTTGTAAATCCGAACAGAATGGTGTGTGATGTTTCAGTTATTGAAATGTTGTGCATAATCAGTGACTTCTGCAGGGCTTGTTTCTTTTTGCAAGAGCTTTTAAGCTATAATAAAAATTCTAAAAAAGCTATTACATTTCAAATGACTTTCAAAGTCTTTTCTAAGATTTAATTAGAATCTAAAGTGTAATGAGATGGAAATAAAAAGTCAATGTTGACAGATGCGCAGAAAGAAGAATTCTGGGTTAAAACCAAAGATTCTGCAAGCACATTGCCAAAAAAACATTTTCGAAAGTGGCTTATTTTAATATTGTTTTTGTGTAATTGGTTGTTAAATTTCATGAAATTTTGTACTATGTACAATATATTATAAATTACAATAAAGTAATTTAAATTTCTCACTTAGATTTTTTTCCTTTAAACTATATATTTGACAGAAAATAATTTATAAGAGACTTAAAATCTACTTTCAGTTCTTTTAAGCAGAATCGAAATTATTTTTTTTTGTTTTTTATGTCCAAATGATAGCCGATTTGTCGACTACCTGACAAAAGTCTAGTCGTCAATGCCAGTTGTAAGAGCAACAAATACAGTAATAACTTTACTTCTAGTTGATCATTTGAAAAAGTGGCAGAAAGTAAATTTTTCAGATGAATCATTTGTTGAACTGAATCCCAATCATCAGAAATGCTGCAGAAGACCTATTGGAACCCGCATGGACCCAAGATTCTTACAGAAAAAAAGTTTGGTGAAGGAAAAATTATGGTTTGGGGTTTCATTCAGTGTGGGGGCGTGCGAGAGATCTGCAGAATGGATGGCAACATCAACAACTTTAGGTATCAAGACATTTGTGCTGCCCATTACATTACAAACCAGGAAAGCACTCTTTCTCATACTTCAGCCTCCATATACAAGGCCTAGGTGCTCCAGGATTGGCCAACCCAGTCACCAGATATGAACATTATTGAGCATGTCTGGGGTAAGACGAAGGAGGAGGGATTGAAGATGGATCCAAAGAATCTTGATGACCTTTGGAAGTCCTGCAAGAACTCTTTCTTTGCCATTTCAGATGATTTTATTAATGTTATTTGAGCCATTGCAGTGATGTGTGGATGCAGTCCTCCAAGCTCATGGAGTCATAGACAATATTAATTATTTTTCCACTGCACCATGACTTCATATTCCATACTGTACATTATTTCCGTTAAGTGACGAGACTTTTGTCTAAGCAAAGCTAGACCTTACTGTCCTATTTATATAATAAAAAATCAAGGCATGACCATATTGTATTTTTGTATAATAAGTGTAATCTATAGGCCTTTGCCCTTCATATTATAAGCCACTTTTGATACCAAATGATCTACAAGAAGTAAAGTTATTATTTGTTGTTCCTAAAACTTGGATAGGCAGTGTATTTTCGTAGACAAAACAGGAGTCAAGTATTAAGCTCCTAAATATAAAGTAACTTCAATTCAGTAACACTTTCTATGAAGCTCATGCTTTTATAATGAATTGCATTACATTTTTAGATTTAGTCATTTAGCAGATGCCTTTGTCCAAAGCAACTTACAATTAATGAGACATTCAGCGATTCAACAACATTATACACAACAACAATACACACAAGAAGTGCTAATTATACAAAAGAACTGTTTGAGCTCTAAGCATTACACGCTAGAGTTGGGAGTGGAAAGGTTTTTATTTATTTGCTTCATATAGAGAGACGAGTGTGTTTCTATAGGTGGTTTGTCAAGCCCACTCAACTGTGTGAAGTACACTTCATAAATGCATAGTGTTTTTACAGTCATGTTGAGTGATTGTAGGAAAATAGGATATCTTTACAGAATTATTATTATAAATAATTATACACATAAGCGGCGCCACGGTGGCCGAGTGGTTAGCACGTTCGCCTCACAGCAAGAAGGTCGCTGGTTCGATCCCCGGCTGGGCCAGTTGGCATTTCTGTGTGGAGTTTGCATGTTCTCCCCGTGGTTGCGTGGGTTTCCTCCGGGTGCTCCGGTTTCCCCCACAGTCCAAAGACATGCGGTACAGGTGAATTGGGTAAGCTAAATTGTCCATAGTGTATGTGTGTGAATGTGTATGTATGGATGTGTTTCCCAGAGATGGGTTGTGGCTGGAAGGGCATCCGCTGCGTAAAACAAATGCCGGATAAGTTGGCGGTTCATTCCGCTGTGGCGACCCCGGATTAATAAAGGGACTAAGCCGAAAAGAAAATGAATGAATGATACACATAAGCTTCATAGAAAGTGTTAGCTACAATTCTTTAAATTGCCTGTCTTGTCCTCATAAATGCTTCATGAACATTTCTACCATTGCGTAATTCCACCTAGGAGCACCAAACCTTCATCTCTCTCTCATATCATCATGTTTATGAAGAACTATTCTCTTATTGGTCAAAATCAGAAACGAGAAAGAACATGTCGTGGAGGAGCAAAAACACCAGTCTTAGTCTTTATGTTGTCAAGCATGAACATGGTTGTGGTGTAAAGTGGTGACACACTTCACAAAATAAAGCTATTTATTCTTGTTTTCCAATCCTATTGACGTCAACAAACACCATACGTCAAATAGATTGTGCCAAAACTAGCTTATGTTTCCTGAAACCAGTAAATCAGGGTTGAAAATGAATGTGTAGCCACCATAAAAGTCTTTCAAATGGTCAAAAATAAAAAAACAATATTCACAAGATGTTTTCCTGGGAAACTTGTATTGGATAATGAGGTGTATGTCCATATGTAAAATCTGCTATATTTGTATTTTGTTTTACAAAGTAACATTTTCTTAGAATTTTAAAATGGTAGAATTAGAATTAATTTATAATAATTTATTCTTGTTTATTAAAAATGATGAAATTCAGTTTTTCAGAAAATTATATTAAACTGAAAAAAAGACAAATTTAACTGACAAAACAACGTTTATTTTTTATTTTAAAAAAACAACAACATTTGTTTGTTTTGAACACAAAGAAGATATTTTGATAACACATTATTTTGATGGTCCATTTGAGTATTAGTAGACTGTCTACTTAATATCTGTTGATACTGACATTCAACAGACATTTAATTGACTATAAGAAACTTTGCAAGCACATGTCAACTTGCACTAACCCTACCCCTAACCCCAACCCAACTGTCTACTTATGATCTAGTGAGAATTAGTTGCAATGTAACTTAAATTCAACAAACGGACCATCAAAATAAAGTGTGAGCAATATTTTGAAGAATTTTGGAAAGCAGAAGTCATTTACATTTAAGTAATTTTCAAGTATTTTTTTTTCATCATAAGAATGAAAATGAAATAGGCTTGGAACAAGAGGGTGAGTAAATAATGACAGAATTGTCTAATTTGTCATTTAATGCACGTATTAGAATTTAACTAGAACTACATTCTATTATTCTTACTCTATACATCTTATACCTCCCTGATGTGCTGGAATGTTTTACAATCTGAAATATTGTTATAGCTTTTTATTGTATTTTCTTCATCAATGTGAAGCTGCTTTGGCACAATCTACATTATAAAACCGCTGTATAAATAAAGATAAATTGAACTGAACATACTGCATAATGGGCTGGGTTATGCAATAAATGAAGGCATAGTGCGATATTCAATACAATATTCAATCAGCAAAACTTGCCTAAAACAATTTAAACAAAAGTAACGAAAAATAATACATCTCCAGTTCCACTGGTTTTTCAAACTCCACTGGTTTTTCAGTTTTTATCATACTGAAAAACCCCTCAAAAATTAGGAAAGCAACATCTTTTTAAGTGGTATTGACAGGCACATAAAGATACTTTAAATTTAATTCACTGTTTTATTGTGAACCATTGTGATACATCTTGTGGTAGAAATAAATTATGGACATGTCACCATTTTTCGGATGTTGGTAACAACCAAAGAAATCCATATATGCAAAGAAAACAAAACCAATAATTTTACAAATTAAGTTGTATAATAAAATTAAATGACAAAAAGGTATTGAACACATGAAGAAAGAGAGATGTAGAGTGGCAGTAAAAGCCCAGACAACAGCTGAAATCTCTCAGTTGTTATTCAGAAAGTCTCTGCCCTTCGTTATTGTAAATTAGCATCAGCTTCTTCAATCCAACATCCACATTACCCGGATGATGAAGGTGAAACCAAGGTGGACATTTAAGCAAAACAATGATCCAAAGCACAGCCAAGGATACCTCAAAGAAAAACTGTAGAATGGCCCAGCCAATCACCTGAATTGAATCCAATCGGGAAAAAAAACTAAAGATTAGATTTTATTGACAAGACTGACAGAACCATCTAGGTTTTTACAAATCACACCTGAACAATGCATGTGACTTTTGTTCTCCATATGAGAGGTGTCTTTAAGCTGCTATCACTAAAAAAAGCATTTCATATTAAGTCTAAAATTTCAGTAGTTCAGGACTTTCTCCTTATGTCAATATAACTCATTTTTCATATTTTTGTTTTGTTTTATTTTTATGTTTGTAATTTTTTTTCAATACTTTTTATGCAATGAGCAGTGCTAATGCATAACAGGAATAATTGTGTTTTTAATAACCTGTTCTTCTTTCTCCAGAACTATGCTGAAGCCCTCTGCAGATCTTTCTGTGAACTCCTGAGCGACATCACCAATGAAGGCCAGGTCCAGGTTTTGAAGGTACTGTATGACTCAATCGTTCACACACACAGCCCGATCCTTCCTTCCCTACAACACTCTTTTGTGCTCATCTCCCTGGCGCTCTCTTGTGAAATGAGGTGCCCTGGCACTGCAGCAGAGTAATGACTGGAACACCCGTTCCTCAGCCCTGTCGTTTTGGTTTTGACGAAGCTCAGCTATTTTTTATGAAGCCCTTCTCAACTTCACTTGCTTTAGCTTATGCACTCAAGCTCTTAGATCTGACAGAAGTGGTGCGCTCTTTGACACTGTCGATCGTTTTTTTTCCTTCTTCTTCTCATTTCCACACCATCAGTTAGGACAGATTTCTGCTTTGAAGTAATGATGAAAGTGCTCTGCGCGGGACTCTGTTATTTTATGAACTTATTTTTTGACCGTTTTAATTAATGCATTTAGCAATGTGACCAATTGGACCTTGTAGCACCGATAATTATCTTACAGGGGTCGAGCAGCTGAAGCCTGCCTAATGTGGGCTTCAAAGCAGGGATCTTGTCCGCTCTGCAGTGCCGCTTCTCTCTGGAGGCTTTGGGACAGAGCGGCTGCCAGGATGCTGCCATTAGAGATAAAGCTTTCCGTTTTGGCCTCCAGCTGCTCCTTCGTAGGTTAGCAGATGCTCATCGGAGACCCAAAGCCAATTTGAAGCATAAAACGTGATTCGCGGCTCTGCTGGAAGGACTGCAATGCTAGGAATAGCAACCGAACCAGAGGTTTTGGATATTTGTCTTCATATTAGAGTTGTGTTATGGTGACATGTTTCGCCATTTCTTCAGGGCATAACGTGAAACTTTTCTAATTAAGTTTAATTTATTTTTTCTCTCTCTCTCTGGATCCTATGTTGCATGAAGTGCAGGTGTGCGCGCATCCTTTTGCTTTCGTGTTTTCTGATGTGCCAACAGGCAGCATCTTTCCACAAGAGTGAAGGCAAGTTTAATTGGAAAAAACGAGCCCAAGGTTATCAGAGACTTACATGTATATTTTTGACAGCTTGATCGAAAGCCTCGTTTTGTGCCATTTTCATGGTTCGAATCTGCGTGTCTGAGTAAAAGTAAAAAGTAGGGTGTGCTGGTTAATTTTGCTGTTAATTTATAATAACCTGTAGTAATAACCTGTTTATAACTTGTATATAACAGATGTATTTTTGTAGTCCCGTTGTCCCAGCCGTGTCTCATTATTTTTTGTCTCTCACAAAAGAAACAACAGGAGTTTCGCAGTTTATGCATACCGAAAGCGGATTTGTTCAAAACTCTGATAAATAGTTTGGCTTCATGTACTTTCCCAGATGTCATCACGCTTGCTGACACACTGAAACAAGATATACAGTGAGGGAAAAAGTTATTTGAACCCCTGCTGAATTTTATAAGTTTGCCCACTAACAAAGAAATGATCAGTCTATAATTTCAATGGTAGGTTTATTTGAACAGTGAGAGACACAACAATAA
>CAIGQQ010026963.1:10259237-10269986 GCA_903798035.1 Danio albolineatus | reverse complement strand
ATATATATATATATATATATATATATATATATATATATATATATGAATATATATGAATATATGAAAATTAATGTTATATACATGAAATATATATGACTTCAAACTATCTTGAAATGCATGATCTAGTCATGTGACTGAGTCTTTGAAACCTATGTTCAATTGATTTTGTTCAAAATATCTTATTCATCCAGTTATGAAGCAAGTGAATCTTTTATGAGCAAGTCGTTGAATCATTCATTCATTAGATTTGTTTAAAAACATTGGTTCATCCTGTAATAAAACATTTCTTTTTTTAGTGAGCCATTGGATTATTAGTTCATGACATTTGATTCTTTCAGAAATTATGATTGTTAAGATTTTAACATTTTTAAAATTTAAAGATTTAAGATTTTTTGCGTTGCAAAGACGCAATAGACATCCTGTGGTGCGATACGCGTGAATGATGCGTTTCATGTGAAAGAAGCTGCGCAGGTTGAGCGTTTTGCCCGCACTTAACGTCCGTATTGCACAAGTTGAAAAATCTGAACTTCAGCGGACATTTGCGCTGCATTAACCAATTACGGGCTTTGTCTTGTAGGGGCATGATTTTGATGTAGCGCCTGTTGTTGGTGTCCCGGGGGAAAAGCCTTCTGCCGACACCGAAAACAGTTTATCAAACGGGGCTTGCTCAGTCAGAGCTGGGTGCACCTCTGAATGGATCTAGTGGACTCAGACTCAGCGCCAAACATATCAATGCTGTTTTTCAGCATTCATAAAAGCACATAAACACAGCTACTATCTCAATAATGTTAGCCCCTTAGCAATGAATCTAGAGTCACTGAGCAGACAGAAGCCCTGCCCATGACGTGAATCCGCATCTATTGTGAAGTGAATTTGACGTGCGAATGAAGCAGATTTGTGGCGTGAATGAAGCGAGTAAACTCAAAATGTTCACGCGTCTGTTTACGAGCAAATAGTGCGATTTATCTGCGCGTGCCCCGTTATAAATGACGTGTTGTTTTGTTTAGTTGTCTGTTTATGATCATGTTTTTACCTCATTTGTCTTGAATCGACAGCTCTAAAACAACACTTCTTTATTTTCAGATGAACTTTAAGGAAACTTGGATGAAAGTAGGACTGTGTGTCAGGGTACTTTAAATGATTTCTCTGAGCTTTAGGAAAATGTTTCTGGCCTCCTATCCGCTCTGGCCAAGACATCCGCAGGGAGACATGTGGTAGTTTGTGATTGATTTGAAGAGCAAACAGTGCAGCTGGAGCCAAGTACAAGTGGGAGCCCGTTGGGGCGTCCTTGGATGCTTATACACACACGTACCCACACACACACACACACACACACACACACAAACTGACCACCAGCTTTCAGACTGTCAGTGTCCAGACAGACCCACCTCTTAGATACAGCTTTGTGTATGTCTGTATGACGGAATGTAAAGGAATATTCTGAGCTCAAGCTTTATCATCAGAGGTAGAGCAAAGACATTTACTTGTAAACAGTGCATTACAGATACAGGTTAGGACTGTTTAGAGGTGTCATGTTTGCCTAATGCCTGTAAAGCTGAAATCTGTTAATAGTGTGTCAACAACTACAACATGCACTCACACTGTTCAACTGCTCTCCAAGGCTGCATTTATTTTGTCATGACAATTAGAGAAGTTTGGTGTTGTAATTAGGTTTAATTAAGTTTGAGATCAGTAGCATTTTAAATGTTTTAAAATAAGCTTATCCTGCTCACCAGGGCTGCATTTACTTCATGAAAAATACAGTAAAAATGTGAAATTGGGAAATGTTATTGTACTATAAAATAATTGTTCAAAAGTAGTTAATAATTTAATTTAACAATTTATTCCACTGATTTTAATGATGAATTTTCAGCTTCATTACTCCATTCTTCAGAGTCACACGATTATAATAATTGAAATAACTGATATTAATAATAATTATTATTATAATTAATATTATTACTATGATTAATATTATTATTAGTGGTAATACTAATAAAAGCAACAATGACTGGAGTAATAATTTCATTTGAAACTACATGCAATAAGCAATAAATAAAGATTTTAAAAATAAGTATTTAACAATTTAAAAATATATACATTTAATAAATTCCGCCTTGATCAGAATCATTTTATTTTAAAAAAGCAATCTAAAAGTTAAAACATTTTAAAAAAAACTGACCCCAAACTTTTGTCCGGTAGTGTATTCAGTGTCTATTTGTTTGGTATTTATGACATGGGTCTGAAATGCTTGCTGCTGCTTTGAGTATTGGTGCAGAAGAACTAGGGCTGTCCCTGACTAAATATTTTTAGTCGACCAGTAGTTAGTCATTTAAGCCAATTTTTTAAATAAATTTAAGTTATCCTATTTAAGTAAATGTTGGGAAATGGTTTGAGCTTGAGGGTAGACAGTAATTTGTAGAGAGTAATTTGTAAAATTGTTTCATGTTGCACAGAAATACTATAGTAGTACGCATTAAAATTCAAATGAAACAACAAATTTTAAAAAATTAACTGCGCCAATTGTTTTGTATTTATTTCCTGCACCTAACCAACTAATGGAAACGTAGTTGATCAAGCCTTCTCTGATTGACTATCGGGTACTCGACTATTAGGGGGCAGCCCTACTGCAAACATAGCATAAATGGAACGCATGTAGCAGATCTATACACAGGTGGATCTGCAATAAAGGAGGGTATCCAAAAACAGACTACCTATTGCTAAGGAAAATTATATTTAGGTATTTAAATGTTGAGGAGCAAGCTCACTGGCTGAAGTAGCAGTAACCAGTCACCTGCACCATGGCACCATGATGGCTGGAAGCACATTGTATATGACTTATCAGCCTGCTCGCCCTATGGAGTTGCATGACAGAGCTTTATGTTTCCGTCAGGACAACTCTCTTAGAGATTTAGATAGTAATGAATATGTATATTGCGATGTTTATGTGTTTGGTCTTGACAGCATAGATCTGCTTCACTGCTGCTGCTTTGATTATTGCTGCAGAGCATGTATCGAGACTTGCTTCTGTCAGTATACTCATTCAAGTTTAGCACACACTGCTTCTGCAAACATGCATGTCATACCCCAAGAAAGCAGAACATGATGACAATTATACCAATGAACATTTGATTCTGTGTATAAACAGAAAGTTGTGTTAGCAAACATGCATATAACTACACAGATTGACAGGACAGGAGACAGGAATAACTAATTTAACAGCCCCTAAAACAGGCTGATCTATCGCCAAGACAATAGCTGCATCCCAAATTGCATACTTATGCACTATTCTACGCCATTTTGAAGTATAAATAGTATTTTTAGTGCGGTTACACTGAAAACTCTGAAAATAATAAGTGCACTTCGATTACCCGGATGATGCACTCATTTCACCGGTAAAATGAAGTGTGGACTGATGGACACTTCACGCACTCTACGACCGCAGCTTTGCGCACATAACGGAAGGGGCAGAGCCATCTGGCGCACATGTTGGATAACTATTTATTTTGGACTGTGAAAGCAAAATTCTCCTACGAGAGTGATTATAGCACCTCCCGATGGTGAATGCGGTTATACTCATGCCAGGTATTATTTGGTATTTTGGTCATTTATTTCATTAATTTGGCAACCTTCAAACATCATCGGGGAAACGGTTTGAACTACCGATTAGTAAAAAAGCTATTAGTGTTCCATTTGGAACAACACTACATACATATACTATGCTGTTGAGTGTGTAAGTGCATAAGTACATAGTGCATAAGTGCATAGTGTGTCATTTGGGATGCAGCTAATGTTACTATCTATGTGAGCCTGGGCTACCCTACTAACTAGCTAAGCAGTAGTTTACTAGATATGTTTGCCTGGACTACTTTGCTGAATAGATTACCACTTGTGTATTAGACTTAGGCCCTGTTTACACTAGAGCGTTTTCGTTTTAAAACGCACAAGTTTTGCTACGGTTAGGCCATCCATCCACACTACGCCGGAGTTTTTAAGCCGCGAAAATGGAGCGATTTGGAAACGCTGGAGAGGCCGTTTTCATTCTAAAATGCTGCTGCTCCGTCTAAGTGTGGATAGAGGGAAACGGATACCTTTGAAAACAGAGGCATGGCTGCTGAGATTCGCTACGTGATTGGGGCTTTCGGGTCATTTTGTAACCTTCCCTTATTCGTCAAGCGCACATTACTAAAACGTCACCGGCAGACGGCAGACCAGCCTTTACTGTAAACACTGTATTTTTGACAGCCATGGATGTTTTATATTCATTTGTTACTTTAAGTAACAACTCGACCTCGTCATCTATCCTCAAAAAGACTTCTCTTGCTTTCTTTGCCATCGCATTCATCGTTCAACCAGCGTTTGTTGACTAACATTAACCAAATGCCGAGCGAGACACGTGCTTCCTGTTTATACTTGAAAGCGCATGCCCAGAGTGCGCGAATTGTCACGTGATATATGTTTTTGGTGGCATAGTGTGGACGGAGATCTGTTGAGAGATACTGGGTGAAACGCTAGTGTGGACGCGGATTGCTTTCATGCTAAAACACCGTTTTAGCACTAAAGCACACTAGTGTAAATGGGGCCTTATGTGCACCTTGACTTCTTTGCCAACTGCCTTAACTCTTGTAAACATGACTATGTATGCCTGGGCTAACTTGCCAAATGGCTTAATACTAGTGTGCCAACCCATGTGTGCCTTGGATAATTTTCTGACCAGCTTAATTTTAGTGAACTACTCAATTTGTGCCAAGACTACCTTGCCTATTACCTTAGTAGTGAACAAATGATCACATTTTAGGCTGATAGAAAACATCAATCCAGCAACCACCTGAGCAAGTATAAATGAAACTTTGATTATATCATTACCATACTCATAACATAATCTCCTGTTGGCGTCTCTAAATGAAATATCGACATGTAGGCCTGAGAGAGAAACTAAATAAACGTGATGAAAAGCCTAAATGTTCATAATGACTCATTCAGCATGTTCAAAGGAACTGAGATGGGTGAAATGGACCATTAATCTTGCCTCTCTTCAGAAACACACAGTATTCTGCAGTGCTGCTAGAACACAGGAACAGAGCAAACGTTCACAACCTCAAATGTTTTATTGCTCTCAACTGCACAACAGATAAGTGTTTCAAATTTTCACAGTATAAAAGACATGATTCCAGATAGGGTTGTGCAATATAATCATATGTATATTGCAAAGATAATATAAAAAAATCTATCGTTTCATATTATGGGTTAGTGTGTATGGTTGTGTCACGAAATACATTGTTTTTGGTAATGCTTTTTTCATCAATCATATAATATTATAAACAAAGTTTATATTAACAAAATATTACACTATTACATGGATGCAGACAGAAGCAAAGATAAAAGCATTGTGAGAAAGTTGCAAAGTGGACACTCTGTGTACACCAGACATTTTATCAACACTCCATGTTTCTGGAAAACATCTTACAATTCTGGGTGTGCTTTTCACAGATAAGTGGGCTTTACAAACCACCTGTTGGTGACACATTATTTTTCTCTTCATACATACCAGACAAAGGCATGGTCCAGAGTGTATTTTTAAGGCTTTTTTTGTGTTTATAAGATGGAAAGCGATGTATGCTCATGCTTTTTTTTTTTCATATATCTTACTTTGATTATATACAGCTACTCAGTTAGCATGAAAACGACTGTCATATTTTCAAGTTCCTCTGAAAGGCCAGCACTCAAGAGGCTCTGATTGGTCATCTAACATAATGTGCTGTTGTTCGCGGATTGGCTCCACGTCACCAGGAAAAGCGTCAAGCCCCTACAAGCATGCACTTTGTCGCTGCTGTGTAAATACTGTCAGTCAGAGTAGCTGTTAGCCATATCAGTTTGTGCCTGAATCAGACAGAAAATGAAAAGGACACAGCTGAACCTCATGCCTGGTCTCTAAAATAAAATAAAATCTGACCAGTGTCTTTCACATATATTCGGAATAAGCATGTGTAAGTAATGTAAATCGTTTACATATTTTTGAGAGCTTGTTATTTGAGACGTAGAATACAGGGAAAGTGGACGCATAGAGAGACACTGGAAGCAGCCGCGTAGATTATGGGTGTTTCTAGTGGTTTGACAGATAAATATGAGTTTGTAGCTAAATTGTTAACGGTGCCAAACGGTGCATCCTTGCTACAACATACTGTTAATGCTAGACACTGTGCACGTAATGGATCAAGTTTAACAAATAAAAACCCTTACAGGTTGTGGCTCACAATCCACAGGTTCGTCTATTATGGTTGGAGCTACTCCTTCTGTGATGAGTATTTAGCCGAATCCAGCACTGAACTAAGAGAGATTCTGGAAGCTGTTCTGTGTCAAATGCTAGCTATATATATTTTTTATAATGAACATAATTAAAATTAAACTGTAAGCACTTCTCTGTTTGTGTCGTGTCCTTTGGAAACCCAAATACAGAAACGGAAGAAGCTCTACGGTAGTAGTAGTAGCAGCGTTTGGATCGCATTTTAGCTTTCCCTGTCACATTACAATGCCTCTAGCCACACCCCTTCACTGCGCGGGGTGTTTGTTCATGCACATAACCTGAAGCGTTTGTGATCTCACTAACTCGGATGTATTTTTTTGTAGTCCCCAAGCCTTGTTTGCTGTAGGCTTTGCTAAGCTAACTCTGTAAAAGCCAATGTCTGTCTTTGCATTGAACTTTGAGCGAATTACTTTACATTCAGAGATGTCCTTATGTTCACACAGCTACATTACACATCAACTGAAGTTTAAAGTATGATATCGTAGTGGACCACCCCTTTAATCAAACATTTTCTCTGAAGTTGTAAATAAAATGAGAAATATGATCACATATGAATGAGTACATTTCTTAGTGTAAACTTTAAAATGTAGAAAAATGTATTGTCCTTTACATGTGGTCGGTATATAAACTATTGATTGGATTTACAGAAAGGGTACAATATCATGATATACAGTAGTCAAAGTTGTCCTAAACCTAGTCAGCAGCACCCATGCTTGTCTTAACTTTTTTGATTCACTTCAAATGCTGACTATTATATATCGTTATGAGAATATGAGATGACTAATATTGTGATATATGATCTTTCTTTTTAACATTACGCCCCGCCCTAACCCAAGTCTGTGTCTGACCACTCACAAAAACACACAAGCTGCGAACTTTTTTCAACAACATGCATTTTTCAACAACATACATGCATTTTTCAAGCACATTGGCATAGCTAGTGGAAACATTACACTAGAAACATCTAAATGAGTCCAATATTTAATCAAACACTTATGTCATCCATCTATAACCCTGTTGCATCATAAGTTAAACTTAACCTGTTGCTAAAATATTTAGTTAAACGTAGCAAAGTTGTATATATGGAACTTCACTTATCTTGTAGATGATCAGATGGATGATTTTTCCAAAAAACACACTGGTGATTGCTACAAGTTGAGGAGCAAGCTCATTGGCTGCAGATGCGACACCAACCAATTTCCTGCACTATGTAGTTAATGACATGGTTGGAAGCAGATTGGATAAGACCTACCAGCCTCCACGCCCAATAGAGCTTCATGGCAGAACTTTTTATTAATAATAATAAGGTGTTCCTTGAGTGTTTTATTTAGTTTTCCTGTCTCTCTTCACGCTGTGAATGAAGAAGTGGTGTAATTCCCTTAGCGGTGTGCGGAGGCTCTGCCAGCTCCAGCTTTCTCCCCCATCATGGCTGCAATCCAGACGCATCAGACGCATTAGTTTAAACATGTTGTTTCTGGATTGCCCTCTGCAGTCACTTAAGTAAAGTTCTGCTCCGTGAGCCAGCCGGCGGGCTGAAGAAGAGAAATGAAAAGCATGGTGCACCTTGAGGGAGCGCTTCATCCTGAATCCTGTCAGACTGATGCCGGAGGAGCATGGGTAATGGCCTTGGGCTGCCAACAGCCCTGCTCATGCCAGTACATACTCTGACAACGGAGCTCACACTGCTACAGGCTCCCCTTGCTCTCTTTCAGAGCGGCCTGGCGTTTGGAGATCATTGAATATTTGTTGGTTTTCCTCAAGGTCAGAAGTGTGCAGTAGAGCTATGCATGTACAGTGCCCTCCATGAACTCTTACAAATACAAAAAGCTGTCACTAGTGTGGTATCCAAGCCCAGCGTCAGCATGGCATTACTGGAGGCATTGTAATCCCAAGGGGGGTACAACTAGACCTAGTCACTGATTTGTTTTTTCCTGTTTCTTTAATTTATATACCAGTAATTTGATTAATCTCTGTCTGATTCTGCTCTGACTTTTGATATTTATTCATTTAATTCATTTTCCTTCAGCTTAGTCTTAGCTTTCTAGCGGAATGAACTGCCAACTACTCTCACATATGTTTTACAAAGCAGATGACCTTCCAGCCACAACACAGGACCATGCAGGGAAACACTCATACACTCTCTCATTTACACACACACACACGCATACACTGCAATAAATTTAGATAATCTACCCCCACCCCTTCCGCACCCGCTTTCAATATTATATAGGCTAATTATCTGCTGGAGTTTTATTAATTATGAATTCTGTGGCAGTGAGATCTGCCCTTCACAACTGCCACCTCTATATTCTTTTATCAGTTTGATTAAAAGTCAAATTTCTTTTAAATACAAATACAGTATTTGCTTTTGGCTGTTTATTTATTTAGTATTCGTTTGTGCTTATGTATTGAATGCTTAAAATCTTTTAGAATGAAAGGTCCATTAATGAATGGCTGTGCATAATAAACACATAAGAGAGAGATAAAATAAACACCTAATTGGCGTTTTTTTCCACACATATTGCGATTGTGTTTTGATTTTTGTAGTCAAGATTCAGCTCAACAATCTGTATGGCAGCTTCTTACTGCTAAAATGCAGTGAGTGTTAGTTAAAAAGAAACTGAAAACATATCAACTTCATTTCGTTTTTAAATATTCGGAAATAAAACCCTAATTTTTCTCTAGAGCAAACAAGCACAAATACTATTACCTTACCTTTCTGTAAACAAGTTCAACTCAAATTAGGGAGATAATGTAGCTTATTATACAAGCAAAAAAAATATTATAAAAATACAGAACACTCAGCAAACTAGCATGGCTGATAAGAGGCATATTGAAAAGTTCTGATTGGGCAGAACAAAAGTGTGCTCACTCAATTGGCTTGTAAGACATCACACTCAGATGGCAGTCACACATTTGCGTTGGGCAGGGGAAATGATATTCATTCATTCATTTTCTTGTCGGCTTAGTCCCTTTATTAATCTGGGGTCGCCACAGCGGAATCAACCGCCAACTTATTCAGCATATTTTTACGCAGCGGATGCCCTTCCAGCCGCAACCCATCTCTGGGAAACATACACACACACACATTCACTATACGGACAATTTAGCCTACCCAATTCACCTATACCACATGTCTTTGGACTTGTGGGGGAAACCGGAGCACCCGGAGGAAACCCACGCAACCACGGGGAGAACATGCAAACTCCACACAGAAATGCCAACTGACCCAGCCGGGGCTCGAACCAGCGACCTTCTTGCTGTGAGGCGAACGTGCTAACCACTACGCCACCGTGGCGCCGGGAAATGATATAATACATATATATTCTATATCGCAGCCTCTTGCAATTTTAGCTTATCGAAACTTTTCAAATCGCAATTGCGATTTGATTTCAATTAATCGCACAGCCCTACATTCTAAATTAAAAAAATGCATTTTACCTAAATAAAGATGACCATTTATATAGGGCTGTGCAATTAATCAAAGGAAATTGTCATGCTCGTTTTATTAATGAAGCCAGTTCTAGTAAACTTCCAGCACGCGCTTTCAGATGGAGCAGCATTCATTAAACATAGTCATAGTTATAAGCTACACAAAATTTAGGTCAAAATGTAAATCACTTTAATTTGAACAATTGTGAAATAGAGATAATCTTTCTGCGATAATGACAGCTGTTTTGGTAGATTGTAAACTACAACTGTTTGGTAAATGCTGTTGCATCAGAAAGCATATGAAAAATACCACCTATTTTTACTCACTAAAATAAATAATCCCCTGAGAAAATTATGTTTATTTATCTCATAATTAGTCACGTTGAGTCAGTGAAAGTTGTTAAATGTCCTGTTCAGTAACCGCTATAGGGATTTCCTATGTTCTTATACTCCTATAATCCTTCCAAACCAGTTATTTAGTCCCATTTAACTTTTGTTTGATGAACCGGTACTACAGTATATTGTCTGAACCAATAAATCCATTCTCTTTTCTTTTGTCTCTTGCAGGTTGTTGAAATTGCCATAAAAGTAAGCCCTATACTGGGCTCCCATATGTTTCAGCCTCTCCTGCCATCTGTGTTACGGGGGATTGTTGAAGGCGAAGTGAGTCTGTTACAGTAGTAAGCTGATTTCAAGCTATCTACAATTCCCAGTTTTCAATTTAAATGTGTTTGTTGTTGTGTGTTTTGTGTGCAGAGGTATCCTGTGGTCATGTCTACGTACCTCGGGGTGACTGGACGTATTCTTCTGCAGAATTCAGGCTTTTTCACATCACTTCTCACTCAAATGGCTGTGGAGTTCAACCAGGAGGTGAGAATGACTGTCAGACCGCCAGCATCTACTGCTACTGAAAGAATAGAGAATTTAAAAACTGATTCACCCGTGTGTGTGTGTGTGTGTGTGTGTGTGTGTATATATATATATATATATATATATATATGTATATATATATA
>CAIGQQ010026963.1:10222241-10250656 GCA_903798035.1 Danio albolineatus | reverse complement strand
TCTGTCTGTCTGTCTGTCTGTCTGTCTGTCTGTCTATCTATCTATCTATCTATCTATCATTTGTCTGTCTGTCTGTCTGTCTGTCTGTCTGTCTGTCTGTCTATCTATCTATCAATCATCATATCATAGTATCACATATATCGTCTCTCTGTCTGTCTGTCTACAGTAACTGTCAACAATATCTATCTACATACTGTATCTGTCTATCTGTCGGATATTACTAAGCATTTTCTTTCTGGTGTGCTATAAATTACCATTTTAAAGACTACTATATTAAAATTTTGCAACATACAAATTTATTTTAGAGAGGAATTGTGCTCAGCCAGTCAGCAATCATCTTTATTCAGATGCTTTTTTTCCTCCTTCTTCATCTCTTTGGACTTGTGTGACTCGAACGGTACAGAGAAAATTATGAAAGCTGCCTCTGAAAGGATATTTAGCCGCGCCGAGAGGCTTGCATGAAACGAGGCCCAGCATATTAATTTTCACAAGCATTCAGGGTGCTCTGAATGGCATTTTCTGATCCCGCCATTACTATTCTATTTGCTGTGTTCTGACTCTCTCTGAATAAACACCTGTGGACTCGCAGCAATCCCCAAGGCGCTGAATGTTTGTTCTCTGAGGTGCGGTACGTCACATATAATTTCACCCATTAACGAAGTATAACCACAGCGATGGCAGCAATGAAACGGTACAGATTCGTCTCTGCTTCAGTCATTTGGAGAGCGCGCAATAAACAGATGATGATAATAATGATGTAATGATCTCTGTACGCACAGCCAAGCCAAAAATGGAGGAGGGATATGCAGATTGGGTCTTCAGTTTCACAGAGTGTTTTCAAGCAGCTGCATTTTGAATAATGATGTTGGAGTTTGCCAGAACATTTAGACAGTTTAGAGCATCGCTGCCTGCTTGATTACAATTGGAATACATATTCATAAAGAGCGGCAAGTGATTTAGATGGTGGTAAATTTTATGTTGATTTCAGGTTGTGTTATTGTTCGGCTTTTTTATTTTATTTTTATTTTTTATTTATTTATTTTTTGGTAAAGAGATTCAGATGCTCTCTGCTTTTTGATCATACACAATATTTCTGGTATCTCCTTTAATTACTTTCAAATGTAGCCTTGTTAGCTGATAATGATCTTTTAATTAATGAATACTTTTTTATTCAAAAATAGCTTTGTTTGTTTTAATCTAATCCTATTAAAACGGGTCATATTATGAGTCACCGTGACTTTTATTTTTCACCGCTTTTATTTTTCATCTCACCCCTTCACAGTAGATTAGCCATTGTTACGATTAAGTAAATTGAGTCAATTAAGTCAATCAATTTAGCTGCAGTTGAACTGATCATGAAAAGTCTTTGATTAGTTTTAGTTAGCTGGGGTGAATATTGCATTTCAAAATAAAAACCACTCGGTACAGGTCACCAAAAGAAGTCCGTAAAAGTTATATGAATTTATGTTCTGTTAATCAATTCTAATAATTGCAATTAGAAAAAAAGGTCACACTTTTATTTTGATAGTCCGTTTGTTTAATTTAAGTTACCTCACAACTAATTCTCGTTAGATTATAAGTAGACAGTTTGGTTAGGGTTAGGGTTGGGTTTATGGTTAATGTAAGTTAACATGTACTTGCAAAGTTTCTTGTAGTCAGTTAAATGTCTGTTAAAGGGGCATATCAACTGATATTAAGCAGACAGTCTACTAATACTCAAATGGACCATCAAAATAAAGTGTTACCCAAAAAAAAAACCTGTAATATTGACTTTTAGGGCTCTATTTTAACGATCTTGGTGCAAAGTCTTTAGTGCATGGCACAGAAGCATTAACAGAATGTTTGAATCTACTTTTGTTATTTTAAGGACGGCAAAATACAGTTGGTGTCCCAGCGCATGGTCTAACAGGGTTGTGCTTATTCTCTTAAAGAGTTCTGGGTGTGTTTTGAGCATAAAGTGCGTTAAACCAATCAGAGTCTCAGCTCCCATTCACTTTAAGAGTCAGTTGCGTCCCGCCATGGCACATTCGCTATTTACATGGCGGACTTTGTAAGTGGAAAAAAACTGAATGCTTCACTAGTGAGAAAACAGTTGAAGACCATCAGCAGTGTGAGGATAAAGAACGAGCCTCCTCCATTTGGCCTCTTCACTTTTACTCTTTACTTTAATTTCGTTAAATAAGGAAACGGTGAAAACTCACTTCACCGAAGACATCAATTAGTCTACATATTTAATTTCCTTTGTTAAATGCATAGATTTGTTTCAAAACTATATCTAAGTTTCGTTCTAATTTCCAGCAAACGAATAAAGGAACAATAATAAAGTGTGGTCAAAAAAACTGAGCTATTTGCAAACACACAGGACATTCTTATGCCCTATATGGAGATGCATATGTCTCCAAAACCCGACAGGTGGACAAATCTAAACTTATTTTATTAAAACAAATATAAATATGCATATTAATAAATTATACTTATAATAATAACATTATACAAATGCAAATTGTCATGAATAAACCGAGGTGAAGAAGTCAGGGAAGTAGTGTTTTTTATATTATGTAGAAAATAATAGTTTTTGTAACATTTTAGTCCTTTAATTTTTTTCATATATTAAAGTTATTTGTATTTTGCTATACATCCTGTGTGTATTAAGCAATGTGCAATGTGGTCTTTAGACCAGCCTTTAGTTGGTCAATTGTACGGTCTATTTCCGTTTCTCAAAGTAGCAACACGCCAACAATGCGCCTTAATATGCCTCCTTTTCAGACAAGCACACCCTTGAGTCCACAAATTGGCACAAATGAATTTGCTATTTAAACAACATAGCGAAAAACGTGAAAATGATAGCTGCGCTGGACTGAAATTGTAACAAATCATGCCATTCATGCATTATTGCACCAAGTGTATGATTTGTTTGTTTGTTTATTTATTTATTTATTTATTTATTTATTTATTTATTTTATTCACATGTTTTTATAAGTATGGTGTAGTAGTAGTTACTAGTAATTACTTAAAACTATTCAAGTTATGCTTTCACTTTTGTAAAAGAACATGAATTGGTGAAATATAAGTACATAAAACTACTATAATTATGTAAAATATAATATAATAGCACAGAATGTTGATTCATTCTAGAGAATATATAAGTTTTAAGCCGAAACAATATATAATATCTGAAATGCCTAACAAACTTCTGTCGATCTTCACAAATGTAAACGTTTCATTTTTTACAGTACAAAGTTTGGTTTGTTTCTATATTGTTCAAAACAAACAGAGTTTAACTTTTTGTGTACTCCCAACAAAAACTAAACTTTGTACCATTATAAAATAAAGAAAAACAAACATGATGCTCTCTTTCTTTCAGAACTGAAGCTTAACTTTTTTTTTATTTTATTTTATTTTTTTCCATTTGATTTGTTAATATCTAAATTAACACCTATCAATTTTATCTTAATAGTATTCAAATTTAACTTTCTAATCCTTTCTGTTAGATTAAAATACTTAGGAAAATGTGTTAGTTATGAGGCAAAAAAAGTGTTTTGAAACACTTAATTATGATTATTTATGATGTATGAAACCGAACTAACACTTTAATAGTGAAAATTATGATTTGATCCCTTTATGAAGACTTTACTAATATCTTAATGATGCTGGTTTGGCAACATTAATTGACCTGAAGTGCTAGTTTTTGTCTCATTATATATTATACAAGCCTATACTTTTTCAGCTCCAAGCCGAGCGATAAGAAATCTTTAATATGATCCGTGTTTGATAGGTCACTAGCACAGCTCTTGTACCTCTAATATTAGGTGGGTTGAGATAAGATTGCCCCCTACCGTGTATTATACTACTAAAAAAAGTAATATTAAAGCAGTAAACCATATTAAATATATAGCTGAGTAGATGTTTAGCTAGTGTCTGTGCTCGCCAGGTTTGTTTGTGTCTGACTTGCAGCATATCTTGAGGCGAAACGGTAATTGGCTTTTTAGATATTTTAATATATGCTTACCATGAAACGTTTTGAGTTATTTAAAACTTTTTAAGTCATCAGTTTTGAATGGTGAGGGATATGCAGTGCTGAGAATTCAAATTGTATGATTAATGGAAAAAAGCAGAGGAAATTTAAAACGAACCCCTCGTTTTGGATTAAGGAAACACTCAATTTCTCAGCAGCAGGGTGCAGATGGGTGATAGCGAGGCACACGTCATATCACAATCGTAATTTCATACCACCCGCCTTTCATTCCTGACCAATTTCTTGTTATTAAGTCATATCGGCTGTGCCCTTCTCTCTTAGCAGCTACAGTACCTCATCATCTTCCTCTATTTCACCAAAGCAGAGATGTGATTGCTGCTCCAGAAACGCTATCGACTGGTTCATTTCACCGAGCAATGTTTTTGAGATTTAGCACTGACCTTGCTTATCTGGCTTTTCATTCAATGCTGCATGTGAGCAGATCGGGGGAGGAGAAACAAGAATCGCCACTGGCTTCTAAGTGGACAGTCGAGGGATCTTGTGTTTTTCTTAGATCTACGAGTGACGAAGGAACCAATTTGTTCAGACATTAGGTGGTTATGTTGAAGGCTTTGATGGAAAAGGCCGAACAGAGGAAATTTGGCTCACCAAGATGTTAGAGAATGAAAATGTTCTGGAAGGTCAAGACCCTACAATGTTTTTATTTTTATCCTTCAAGATATAGTTCACGCTAAAAGAGATGCTTATCGCAGTGTTGTCAAGCTGCTGGTTCATTCAACTTTATTTTCCAGACACTATGTCTATTAGCAACAGAAGACACAATAAGACACAAATGAAACAAATCACACAATATACATTAAAAAAGACAGTTACAGATGTCTCTAGTTCAAAACATCCGTTTTACCGCTGCTGGTGCCGCGGCGGTATGAAGTGCGCCAACAGCTTTTGGACGCTGGGTGGCGCTTTAACCATAGATTTTCAGCTTTGCCTTTCCACAAGAGGAGGACACTAAAAGTGTTATGTACCTTATGTGAAAGGGTGTGTTCAATTAAGTTATAATTTTGTTGGTTTGTTTTAGTTTTCTTAGCAGTATGATTTTACACTATAGAAAAGATACAATCCATGATGAGAAGTAGCCCTAGGCTGCAAAAATTAAGCAAATATAAGAATTAAGTTCTTTAGCCTTTATATTGCCCTATTAAATTGCGTTGGGTGTAAAGAACGTTTTGATTTGTTTGACCATCATTGTTTGTTTGACCATCATGCGCACAAGATATGAAAACCGCGGCACAGCACAAAATAATATTAAGGTTATCGAGCCAATGGAGCGCTTCGCCTGATCGCAGTATAACTTGCTTTATCAATAATTATTATTTATTATAGGCTAGGTTACAAATATTTGACCAACTGCCACTACATGTAAAATACTCTATACTCTAAGTATGCCAATACTTCCTCACAGGTGTCACATCCGTAAGCCCAGGATTTGTCAGAAACATTAAAATGCTCCAAGTCCAAATGTCAACTATTACACATCAAATTTCTCATCAAAGCAGGAAATGATCGAACTCTTACATTACAGAATAAATCACATGCACTTCTCCAACTATGTTTTTTTAAGCAGAATCCTCATATAGTCATTGTATGCATCCTGCAGCTTATGGAGACTCCTGAATTGTAAAATAATGTTTTCTAGAAATGCTCTGATTGTGATTTTGAACAGACTTTACAAAACTCTATTTTCTTAAAATCGTGATTCACTCAAAAAGTATGTTTGCTCTTTGTTCAAACTACGTATTTAAAATAAGCTGAAACTAAACAGATATTATTTTTATTTATTTTTTTTATGTTCAGTCCACCTAAATTTGTAAAAACTCAAGGCTGGCTCACACCGTGCAATTTTTTTTTTTTTTTTTTTTTTTTTTTAATCCTGAAGGATTGTGGCACATCAGACTGCATGAACATGGCTCACATGTCACAATGTAAGGTTTCAGCTGTCATAAAGTAAGACTGAACGACAATGAAGACGTGCCAAATGTGACAGAAAATGCCCCCGGAGATTGACGTCACTATCTATCTACTCAGCTGTGTTCTGAAAGAATTCTTCACAGCAAATGTATTTAAACAGTAGCGCACAGTTAAATTAAATTAAATTTTGTAATTAAATTAATTTTATTGTAATTAAATTTTGCACACAGCGAATTTCAATGATTAAACCAAGAAGAAAAAACTGTTTTGACATTGCCCGGCGGTAATTTGAATTGTCGCATGAATCGCGTCATCAAATTTGGAGCTCCAATTGGTTCTTGGATTGACATGCATCGCACCTGTTGTCACATTGCAGGAAAGTGTCTGAAATCTTCTGACACTGCCAGAACTTCATCGGAGGAAAAACTGATAGCAACAGGCATTAAGCGTCTGTCAGTGAACATGTCAAACTACCGATCAAAGATCACAGCTTTTAGCCTAGGATTTCAGGAGTCTTTTTGGATTTCCTAAATTTGTCTCAGATGACAAAATTGTGGCTGAAATCTCACCGTGTGAGGAGGGCTTAAGTTAATCTAATTTCTTCATGTTGTCTCAACACAAATCAATTATATGGAACCCAGCATTTCTACAATGTTGATTTATGTTGATCCCAATTATAAAAAAAATATAGTAGTAAAAAAATAATAGTAGCACTTAGATAATGTTATGTTCTGTAAAGTTATACGTTGTTTTTTTTGTTTTGTTTTTGAGACTCGAACAAATAAGCACAACTACTATTTATTTTTTGCAATGAACCCTGTAGTAAGCTTTCTACAAATAGGGTTTATGTAAAAAAAAAAAAACTGTCCAGATAAATAACTCATAACCTACAAGACGATTTCAAATGAATATAACTGCTGTAAACTATGTCCGATACATGTATGTGACTTGTAACAGAAGCAAATAAACAAGGTTAGTTTTCCTTGTTTTTCCAGGTTTGTGTATGGAGAAATGGCACATGAAATGTCTGTTGCTAGTACAAATTAAGCAGAAACTTTTGTTGGAATCACTGAAGCTGTGAAATGAACAAATTATAATGCATCTACACTTTGTTGTTTGTGATTTAGAATTTGCAAAGAGTGAATCAAACATCTCTGATTGGTTGCTGCATTTAATAGCTGAACAGAAATCGGAAATGTGTGATGGTTGTTTAGTTCAGCACTACAGAGAAACACTTTGCAAGATGTTGAGTGAAGCGGTGTATAATGCTGCGATTTGGCACATTTTGTTCATTATCACATTTGACTTCAAACACTATAGCCATAATAGTTAACAGTTGACTTATGGTCATGTTATCTTATTTTCATAAAGAATACGGTACAAATATTAGAGATGCAGCTCACTGAAATAACCTATTTTTCTAACTGAAATAAATAACATTGACCTGTAAAATGATATTGAAAAATATACAAAAATAAGATAAAATATAAATATAAAATTAAGATAAAATATCTAAATTTACTAAATAACTAGTGAATGTATACTAATAATACTAATGATGCTTTCATTTTATTTTATTGTGTTCTTTTTTATTTTTATTTATTTTATTTTTTTGTTATTATTATTTATTTTTATTTTCTTATTTTTTTCAAGCTTGACAAATCCTGGACAGCTTTCACTGTTAAAAAAAACCTTAAAGGGAATTTCTAAATTTATAGCAGACTACCAATTTTGGTTAATTCGTACAGTGTTAATACACCACTGTTCATGAGTGTCGAACATGAAGTACTAAAATCTACACATTGTACCTTTGTTACTTAGACAAAAACACAATCAAAATCAAGTGGATGCATTTAAAATGATGTAAAGAGATTCTTAATTATAGCAAAGTTTTAATTTGCCGCAACTATTCCTGTATATGTAAGACATATGACTTAAAGACATGTGAAATGGAGAGAGCGTCCTTCATAAAGTGCTTTTACTATGTCACAGAAAGCATTAAGAACAGCTGCAGTAGGCGTTTAATCTAATGAATATCTTCCCATTTATCGGCAGTAACTGGTTCAGATAATATGTGCGGTCTAATGTTCAATACCCCGGGAGTGTAGTTGAGATTTTAACAGTCAGTCAGACCGAGAATTTCTCTTAAGATTCTGATTGTTCCCTTGAAGAAAGGGTTTGTGAGTGCAAGCTATTTCCAGGCTAAAAGGTTTTTTTCAGACTGAAAATCGCAATACCCACGGGTTGAGATGTCGAAAGTACCAGTGGTTTTCTACCAAGTCAATGCTAAAGCTTGAAAAAAAAAAGTAACAATAGCAGTGTTTTTAAAGTTTAGCTAGTTGAGTAGCAACTCTGTACCCACGCACTGTCAGACTGACAGATGAGTGCTTTTGAATGCTCACATGCGAATTTACCTGCATTCAGAGGAAGGTCTTGTTCAAAATAGCTGTTTTGTTTGATGATGAATCACATAATGTAGTTTGAATGACTATATCCATGGAATGTTCATAACGTTGCACTTTATTAGAAAACCTTAGTGAAAGTTCCTTGTTGGTGTGTGTGTGTGTTTTTTTTAAATTGCCAAACATTGGTTTCAATAGTGCCAGCAGCAAAATTCCGTGCCTGTGGACAATGTGTAACATGTATTGTTCTCTGATGAGTCCACCTTTACTGTATTTGTCACATCTGGTTGAGTTACGGTGTGGAGAAGCCCCAAAGAAGTGTACCACCTCGGCTGTTGCATGCCCAGATTGGGGCATGGGAGTGGATTGTTATGGTTTGCCTGCAATATCCTGGCATTTTCTAGGTCCAATACTTGTGCTAGATGGGCGTGCCACTGCCAATGACTGTTGAACCATTCTGGAGGATCTTCATGGCCTGCACAGTAACAAGACCAAAATATTGAGTGACTTGGGAAACATTTTCCTCCACAAGCATCACGTAGTGGCCACTATTCTGCCAGAAGAATGTCTTAAAATCCATTTGGCCACTGTGCAGGAATTGTTTTTGTCATTCCCAAGACAAGTTGATGCTGTAATTGTCTGCAAAAGTAGACCCTACTGTACTACTAAAATTACTTAAAGCCACTTAAAACCACTCAAACTATGGTACACATGCTATAGCCTACCAGCTGCTATAAAGTAGTCAACATCTGAAGTGCATCAAAACAATACTATCTTGTCTTAGACAACGTTGATTAACGTTTTTTGATCCACTTCAAATGCTGACTACTATATACAATGTATATATACAGGTCATTTTGAATACACTAAATGTGGTGCATGGGTGTTTAAATGAAAGACACTTTACATATTTTTTAACTATTCACTATTTATTTAATTATTTTTGTAATAGTTATTAGCAACAGCGCTAAATACTGTAGAGCTGTAGAGTTGTCTGCACTAAAATATAAAGTGCAAAAAAAAAAACATTTTGCCTAATCAGTTACAATTCCAAAACTTTTGGGCTGCATATAGGTGACATGAGAATGTTGGTGTGAAGATGTACTGTAGATTAAATGTCATCATAACAGCTTTCATCACCAGCTTCATTTCTTCTCTTATGCTTGATTCACACCAAACGTGCAAGTAAATTTCATACAAAGTCATTGCAAATGCTTAAATAGAGACAAATTATCACTGTACGGCACATGTTACTTGGAATACATTTGCCGTAAACGTGGAATTTTTCAGATAATTGAACTAAAGCAAAGTGGTATCTGCATTTAGCATGAAACCAGCTCCTTGTTTATTTCACATTTTTGTGTGAAGCTGCTCAATAGTGCACAAGAGCAAACGTGTTGCAGGGAGGTATCTTACTGTCGCATTACAATTAGTTTTTTTATTTAGCATAACTTTTAAGAAAACTACAAGCAGCTGAAATCTACCTGCATTTGGTGGATTGGAGGATGTTAAAGTCAATCTCTGTTGATAGTGTCATTCTACATCAATTTAAACTTAGCAACATAAAAATTAGTCCCTTTCTACACTTATGCTACAAATACACCGTGTAATATTTACAATTTTGTACGATTTTAATGTCAATTTGACCTACAAGATAAAAATACAACTCGTATTTTAGTGCTAATATTATTGTTGATCAATAAAATGGCAAAAGCTGCTTGGCCCTACTTGAAGGCAGCTGTTTCTACTTGTTTGTAGTACTTTTTAGCTAAGAATGCTGAGTTTAGATGCAAAAACCTCTAAATACTCCCTGAAATGTTCTTCTTAAATTAGCAGTTTTATCAGGCCCCTATGTGTAGGTTTAGCAATTTCAGATTCATGGCAAAGAATACGGGCGCCACGGTGGCGTAGTGAGTAGCACGTTCACCTCACAGCAAGAAGGTCGCTGGTTCGATCCCCGGCTGGGCCAGTTGGCATTTCTGTGTGGAGTTTGCATGTTCTCCCCGTGGTTGCGTGGGTTTCCTCCGGGTGCTCCGGTTTCCCCCACAGTCCAAAGATATGCGGTACAGGTGAATTGGGTAAGCTAAATTGTCCGTAGTGTATGTGTGTGAATGAGTGTGTATGGATGTGTTTCCCAGAGATGGGTTGCGGCTGGAAGGGCATCCGCTGCGTAAAACAAATGCTGGATAAGTTGGCGGTTCATTCCGCTGTGGCGACCCCGGATTAATAAAGGGACTAAGCTGAAAAGAAAATGAATGAATGAATGAATGAATGGCAAAGAATACATTCTTTTCATTGTCTTCAAAGTGACATAACTCAACATAAACAAAGGACACCAAGAATATTGCTCATTTTCTATGGAAATTTAGATGGCACTTACAGATGTGGCTGCTGAAAATGAATGTGACTGCAGTACTGCATGGCACAGCACAGCATGGTCTAACACACAAAAAAGACATGACCAGCAGGGGGCAGTTATGGAACAGTGAACATACTGAACTGATATACTGTAGCAGCCAGAGCATGTAAGCAGTGTAATGCTCCACTAATGCCGAGTTCAGACTGCATGATTTTCAAAGTAGTCGTGTCACAGATGTTTTCACACTGCATGACTATCTGGGCTAGCGTTCCGTCAGTACTGTGTTTTTCACTGCAAGATGGATCGGCGACAGGGGATTTCATACTGCATGACTTTACAAAAGGAGCATCGCCGACAACTTTTTCTAGGTCCGCAAATACCACCAATTACACGTGAGAAGTGTCATGTAAACAACGCAGAAAGAAGCCTTTAGTTGGTGTAGAAAATGTACTTATTTTACTCACCTGGCTTTTGAAGAGAATTGGCGATTTCTCTCCAACTTTTTTCGTTGGTTGTGATACTGCTCGGATGAAATGTAATACAGACACGTGTGCTCCTGCCAAATCTCCACCAATTTTTCCTCCATTTCTTGGTCCCAAATGCATCGAAAAGAAGACCTTTTCTCAAATGAAGCCATGCTTGTTGATATTGGGGTAACTTCTCCTCCCGCAACTTCCCACTAGCCTGGATGCTGCTCTCTGATTGGCTGTAGGTGATCGCTGAGGTTATTTTCAGTCAAAACTCATTTCACACGGCATGATTTGAATTGCCGAAAGCTCCAGATATTTAGCACGCCAAATATCTCACGGGCATCGCGACTCATCTGCGATTCTCTCAGATCGCGTCATTGATAGTTCATACTGTGTGATTGTCACTCATGTGCACGAGCACTGATTTGCCTGTGATTTCAGGCATTTGTCGGCTATTTCTCAAAACCTGTCAGCGAGTCAAAATCGGGGCTAAAATCATGCAGTCTGAACTCGGCATAAGTATTCCTCAATGGTCATGCCCTTTTTTTTTTTGTAACTAAAAAATCTTAAATATCTGTCTAAAATTAAAGTGTTGATAAAATAAGTTTGTTTTAAAGCTGCATTCTTTCTTGTGCTTTTTTTCTTTTCTTTCAGTACTGTTTTTAAATAATATTTGAATAGGCCTAAATGATCAACTGTGTATTTTATAGCCTATTTATTCAGACAGCTGTGTGTGTTATCTTATACTATAGCTTAACTGACTGTTAGCCTGTTTAAAGCTATGGAGCTCTGAGCATAATTCGAAGTATACCACGTCTTATTAATGCTTATCCTTGTTTTAATAAATGTTATACTTTAATAATCAATTATGAAATCAGTTAATTTGTTACTCAATTAGTCCTACAAAACTATTAAACAGAATTAACTTACAAATGAATTCATGGCATTTAAGCCTGAACAAAAGAACACATACAGGTACGAAATTCAAATCGAATAGATTTTCAAAATTTATTTTTAATTGATGACATAATATGTAGCTTAAAGAACTATTCTAAATTTGTGTCTGTGATTTTTGTCTGCATGTCATCGGGGCTCCATAGCCCATAACCTAACAACAGACATGTGGAGCATGTGTAAGGCTGGTGAAGGCTATGAAATGCGCCTATAAAAGAATCATACAGCATATACAACCAGCAAACCAACTTTCTTTCATTTGGAAAATTACAGTTATAATAATAGTTCTTGAAAATAGCCTACAAACAAGTCGGTTTTTGCATCGGAACTCCTCGAATAATTTAAATGCCATATTGTCAGTGCCAAAACTGTTATTGAGTATTGTGAAATATTTCTCCTCTTGGTTTCGACTGCTAAAATTGCCAGCACGAAGACATGCGAAGGCTCGTGAAGACCCCCTAAAACATTTTTCTGTCACAGTGGTGTCAGTATGGTGAATGATGGAGTATTGTGTTCTTTCTCTGAATAACATTTTCCACTGCAATCATTTTTCAGCGTGATCCAGGACAAGTTCTGCGGGATCATTAACATCAGCGTGGAGGCACTGCACGATGTTATGACGGAAGACCCTGAGACAGCCACCTTCAAAGAGTAAGTTTGACTCTGTTTTTGATGACACTTCTCCACAGAAGCGTTTTGTCTGCCTAATGACCTGGAAAATGCTGGACAAGGGCATGCAGTGTCATGGCAGGGTTTGTCTTGAAACAAATGGTCAGAAATAGTAGAAGGGATTGTGACCTGTGTCACAATGTTTGCTGCTGTTTCTGATTTATTTCTGATTTATGTCATAGAGAAGCTGTGTTTGTGATTGCAATCCTAAATGATTTGTTTGGCGTGTATATATATCATTCAGGATTACAGAATACATGTCTCAATTCAATAATCACATTATTAACATGACAAATGTTACAAATTTATTGCCAAAGCATTTATAAAGTTTACATTAAAGGTTCAGTAGGTAGTTGTCTTCAGAAACATTTTTGTTGCGCTGGTTAAAAGTCTCTTCACATTCCAATAGTAATGATTAAAGTAAATGATCTATGTATTTATTTGTGTTTTTAAATTTTGTATAATTGTTTTAATATTAATAATATATTAATAATAATAATATATTAATATATTAATAATATTAATTGTTTTAATATTGTTTTAATTGTTTTAATAATTTGTGTTTGTAAATTTTAATAAATAATCTGATGGGTGTTGTGAGCTGAAACTTTACAGGCAAATCTTGAATTAAATTTTGAAAAAGGGGTAAAATAGGTGCCTTTAATGCATTACTTTATCTCTATTTACCATTTATAGTCTCTCTGTATTTGTTAGTCTTTCTTATCCCACCTAAAAAAGGTTTTATAAAACATCTGGTGCAGCAGATCAGTATACAGTATGTTTGTTTTTCTATGTAAGTGTAAGTTGGTCATGAAATGTGAATGATGCTGCAAGGAAGCCAATATTTCATGACTTCAGGATGTTTCTGTACCCTTATGTTCACCTCCTGAGACATTTTATCATTTCCAGGCAGGATGGATACACAACCTGCCTCATGCATACCTCAGTGGGGTGTCAAAAGAGCATTCACAAATAGAGTGAGAGATTACACAGCTGCCGAAGGAATGCCACGTTTTAGAAATGAAGTGTAACATGAATGTAATTTCTCTACTTTGTGCTCACTCTTTTTACACACTGTGTCTGTCTGGCTGCCTGTCTTGTAGCTGCATGCTGATGAGCCACTTTGAAGAGCCCAAGCTGACAGATGACGAGGAACCCCCAACAGAACAGGACAAGAGGAGGAAGCTGGTGAGTGTTTCACCCCGGCTCTCAGGTCACAGATGTTACACGTATGCCTATTGATGGAAAATGTCACCAAGTGGCTGCTATTGATGAGAGATAGAAGGTGCTGATGAAGTCTATTATGACTGATTGGACAAATAGAAATCGATGCGTTGCTATTTCAGTTGACAGAGCTGAATGATACAGTAGTGATGCACCGATCATGATTTTCCCTGGCTAATTCCTTTTTTTAAACTAGTAAATTCAATGCAGATTTCCTCTTTTTTTTTACCAGAAACCAGAAAAAAATGGCCATATAATCACAATATTGATTTGTTTTATTACAGGCAACAATTGCACTTTAATGATTCACACAAAGAATCAAAATGCATTACATTGGGAATTTGGTAATATAAAATAAATGTTTCTTTCGAAATTTAATGTGAAAATAATTAGTCACACTTTACAATAAGAATTCATTAGTTAATATTAGGTTATGTATTTACTAATGTGAACTAATTATGAACAATACTTGTACAGCATTTATTAATCATAGTTCAACATTACTTATACAATAACTGCAATATTAACTTCCAAATGCATGCTTGTTAACATTTTTGATTTGAGTTAGCTGACAATAAACAACTGTATTTTCATTAAGTCACATTAACTAACATGAACTAATATTGTAATAAAAGTATTGTTCTTTGTTTGTTTATGTTAGTAAATGCTTTAGCTAACACAATCTTGTTGTAAAGTGTAAAATACATACATACAAAACAAAAGGTGCATCCCAAATAGCATACTTATGCACTATTCTGTGCCATTTTGTAACATAATTAGTGTAAGTAGTGCATTCACACTGAAAAATCGAAAAAGAAATAAAGTGCGGTTATACTCATGGTGGGTGTTATTTGGTAGTTTGGCCATTTATTTAGCTAATTTGGCAACTGTCAGACGTCATCTGGGAAACGGTTGGATTTTCCGCTTAGTAAAAAAAAGTTGGTGTTCCATTTGGGATGACACTACATAGATATAATATGCTGCTGAGTTTGTAAGTGCATGAGTACATAGTGCGTAATTGCGTCGTGTGTCATTTGAGATGCAGTGATAATCTGATTTTCTGAATTTATGCTAGATAAAAAATATTGACTCAATCCTGAAACAGTAAACATGCTGGTTAAAAAAGCAAATTCATTCTTATCCAGCATGTATCTAATCACTTTCCTTTAATATAAAACTATTGCACTTTCTAATAAATGTCCAAACTAACATTGACTTAAAAGGTAAAAATTTTTGTCACACTTTATATATGGTACAATTCTAGCTATTAACAAACAATTAACTATTCTCTTTAGCTCGAAAAGGTAGTATTAAGGTAGTAGGTGGGCTTAGGCATTGGTTATGATTAGAGATGAGAGGTACAGTAAGATTATGCAGATTATGTACCTTATAAGTAGGGCCACACGGAATCTGTGCACGCAGAATTCTGCAGATTTTTAGCCCATCATTGATTCTGTTTACTTGTGTAAATGTGTGTACATTTATATTTATTCAGTTTTTAAATGAATTTCGGTAATATTATTGACTAATATGAAAATATCCAAATGGTTTATTTACAATACAGTTTGTAAAGTACTATTTTCTGTCTTTTTGTAAATATTTTACATGAGAGATTTGCTTTGTTTACCAAATAAAGTGGATCTAATTTGATTCACATTATAAACATCAAATACAAGTTAAAAAGGTATTACATTTATTTCACTAGTTCATAGTAAGAAAACTTAAAGGGACAGTTCACTGTAAAATTGAATGAAATCTCTCATCATTTACTTCACTTGCTTCAACTCGTTGAGCTTTTTTCTTCTAATTAAAATATAGAAGATGTATTGATAAAAAGATAGAAACCTGTAACCTTTGACATCCATTGCGTTTGTTTTAAAAAAAATAACCTTAAAGGTTGCATAACTACTTAAAGGTGAGCTAATAGTTAGTACATTTTCTTTTTTGAATAAGCTATCACTTGTTACCCATATTTCTGTATGTGTTATATGTCTGTGGTTATTGTAAATACCATACATTATTATTATTATTATTATTATTATATATTTATTTTATTTTATTTTATTTTATTTTATTTTATTTTATTATTTTTTTTGGTGCATGATTTAGCGCCAATATCAATGAACAGTAGCTAACACTATAATCTCTACTTGTATGTTTGCAGTCAGTTAATGTCAGTAATTCATTAATGCCTCAACTATCATTAGCAATGAGCAATGCATGTTACAAGGACTGCATAGTGTGTGGCAAACTGTGGTTTGTTTTTGTTTTCCTGCTTTTTCATGGGATCCATGTCACCCGTGGTGTTTAGATAAAAACAATAGCAAGAAATCCAAATGCCATTGCAGTGCTTTGCAGAGGATTTTCGTTTCCTAATTTTATTTTTGTGTAACACCCACAACGAGCATGTTTCAGCTGAGTGGAGCTTCTGATAGAAAACCTGCCAACAACAACAGCTTCCGCACAACAGCTGAAAATGATCAAATTTACTGTGTGAAGTGCAGCAGTTCAAAAGCCTGTTCGAGCGGCTTTAAGTGAGTCATTTCTCTTAATTGTCTGTATGATAAAACAGTCCTGGTGCTGTTTGATAGTTGCAGGCAGTAGCGGGTTTGAAATGAAGCACATGTTTGAGCTCTGTGAGGTACAGCCTTTTCTCTGTGGTCTTTTATGACTTTGTTTCTTTGTTCAAGAATGTCGTGGGATGAACCCCAGTACCAGAGTACTCGAAAATGACAACCGTGACATATCGAAACACAATTGCATTACTTTTTATTTAATCAAACATGGATGAAGGGGCTATTCATCTTTCATTTTGTTTTATTGGATATAGACGTTGTAATGGTACCTTTACTTTGTGGAGTATTGTTTGTTTATATGCTTTATTCAGTTATTTATGTTAGGTTAGGTTAGGTTAGGTTAGGTTAGGTTAGGTTAGGTTAGGTTAGCTTAGCTTAGGTTAGGTTCGGTTTCTTTATACCAGAAGGTGAATTTGTCCTCATTCATAACACAGTGCCAAACAGAAACTCACAGTGACAACAACAAAAGGGCATAAAGACATAAAACAATCTTAAATAAAATAAAATAAAAAAGACTTCAATTTTCAAGACCCCTTAAGATAAATCAAACAAAGTTGATAAAATTATGTATAAAATAAAAACTACAAGACCCAGAAACCTACTTCAGTTTATGTCTTATTTAATTGTTGCTGCTGGTATGAAACTATTTTGCATCTTTTAATCTTAAAGCTTGACACTAAACCAGAAGGAAGGAAAAGTTACTCTGAGAGTAGGGAATGAGCAGTGTGACTTAAAATTGGATTCGTTATTCTCTTTAGCTGCCTGGTGTACAGAGCCTCCAGATTGGCTTGTGAAACCCCGATCAGCTTACTGGACCACTTAACTATCTGATTTGGCGTGTTATTATACTTAACAGAAAGGTTTCCAAACCGTGACACTGAAGTAAATGATAAAACTGACTGAAGAACAGCATGGTAAAATAAGATCAACGTTTGTTTATCAAAATGGAAAGGATTTAGCTTCCTTAAACAGAATAGTCTGTTCAGAATAGTGTAATCTGTACTTTTTATAACTTTTAGACATTTTGTTGTATAACTTTGCACCTACTGTACCTGCCAGATGACAATTTTTATTGTCGGTTACGAAAATCATTGTCTGATATGCAAATTTTAATTTTTTTCCTTGATAAAATCTTGACTTGTGGGTAACAAATGTGCCTGACTTAACACGTTCCTTCGTGGTCAGTCATCCTGTGACGTTTACAATGAGCAGTATTTCCTAAAATAGTCACAAGTTTTGCTGTAACGATATTTCCAATCTCATTTTCATTTTATTTATCTTCTTTCAATCTCAAAAAACACCGATGCTTGCTTACAACTATTAACTACATTATTTAAGGGCATTCGTTACAACATGGATAGGATCAAACTTAGGATTCCTTTTTAATATGCAAGATATTTTCTTTGAAATCTAAATATATATTTCCCTGCCAGCGTGGCTTATTAAACACTCCCTCGCCTTAACTTGCAGCAAGTTAGACGGAGGAAATGAAAGCACAGCAGCAGCAGCAAGGAAAAATCAAATGCTCAAGACATAATCTCTAAAATAATGACATATTTAAAAATTAGCTAATTATATTTTTGAAACAATTTTTTTGCTATCATTTTTATCTTAATTTTAATGTATCTTTTGTTGGTCAGTTATCTATAAACAAGAATAACAAATAACATTTGAGATGAAGCACTTCATAACAAGTCCACTACTGTATATGCACCAAAACAAGGATTGCCATGAGATTGTGTTGGTTTGTTAAGTAAAATAGTAATATAGATCAGTGTTTTTCAACTGGTGGGTTGTGACCCAAAAGTGGGTCGTAGGAACATTTTCAGTGGGTCGCAGTGTGTGTGCTCAAAAAAACAACAAAAGTTTAATTTTTAACTTGTTTTGCGTATACTGGACTTTTATTTTGAAATGCGCGTACGACAACCGATCCCTCTGGAATCGACGTGGAATGCATCACGTTTCCGAGCAACATAGAGTCAGCTCGTGGAGCTGTCAGGTGATAAGACGCTGAAAAGGAAATTCAGTGTAGTAAGCCTCTCCCAGTTTTCGCAATCTGAGAGTGCGATCAAACCCATCCCATTCAGAACTACGTATCTGTGTAAAAGTGGCTTCTCTTCCTTGGTGCAGCTTGAGTCAAAGCAAAGGAACAGGTTGTACATAGAGCACGATCTTCAGGTAGCACTGTCTACCATCACCCCTGACTTTGAAACTCTTATCACATCAGTAAAGCACATTCTCAGTTATCTCATTATCGTCCCAAATTACTGTTAAGTGAAACAGATGTTTATAATTGCTGTCATATTAGATGTAAAAATGGTTATGGATGTTTTAATCATTTTACAATTAGCTGGTTTGTTCTGTTTAACAGGATCAGTGTTAATGTTTTATTAACAGTTCAGTTTTGTTTATGGTAACTGAACCTTTCTTTACCCTAACCACTGTTGACAGTGTTTGTCGTTTTTACTTTGTAATATTTCTATAATTTGATACATTTTGTTAAATGTCAGCAATAAAATATTGTTTATTTGTAAGTTTTGCTGATTTTCTCATGATTTTTCTTTCACTGCTTGTGTATGTTAACAAATAAATACAAATTAATTATAATTCCTAAAATTATATTACAGTTCCTAAAAATTTGGGTCGCGGCTTGATGACCATGTAAAAATGTGGGTCCCGTGGCCAAACCAGTTGAGAACCACTGATCTAGATTAAATAAAATTAAAGTGAAATATTCACAGTTTCAGAGAAGTCTATATTAAACTGTGGTCATTATTTTTGGACAAATTTGAATGAGCAGGAAATCATTTTGCAATGTTTTCGCAGCACTGATCATTTTCCCAGATTACCTCAGAAGAACAAACTCTGTTGGAAAGATGAGAGAACTGTCAAATAAAATTGCTTAAAACACCTTAATATTTTAAAAAAGGTAGTTAACACCCATGACCACCCGTGACGCACCCATAAGTAAATATGCAACCTTTTTTTGATTACCTGACCAGCGCATTAACGGCAGCACCCGCTGAGATAACCGAGAAATTATTTGCTCCTATTGCGCAGTGTCACCCACTTGACTGAGCTTGTCATGAAGAATGAGAAGAAATTAAACATGCTAGACTTTCTGCGATAGTGAGGCGTCACAGGCATGGTATCTGTTTTCATGAACTATGCCACATTACACGAGAAAAAACAATTGAATCTTGTGTAACGACACCCATTTGTCATTTACGAATCCCCACGACACCCTACATCAAGAAACTCGTGCTGAAATCGTGACAATTTCATGTGGTCTGACTGGAGCTTTGATAGTATTAGAACGTTGGTAGTTACAGTAGATCATACACTTTAAAAAGCAGTTAGTTGACTTTAAAATTTGAGTAAACCAGTTACCTTCAATTAATACAGGCGTCCATAGGCAACTTGAAGTCAGGAAAGATATGGAAAATATTGTTATAAGTCATTCCCATATGGGAAATCTAATTCTTCCAAACTGATCCTTTAAAAAGAACATCAGTATGAGATTGTCATAAAAGGCATTTGTAAAGTAGAAGGTATTGTAGCTCATTAAATATTGGCAGCAATGCATCTGGAAATTATACTTTTAATCATCTCATGAACATTGCATATGGGTTGTATACTCAAGGTTTGGTGATTTTAACCTAAATACTTACTTTTTTTTTACAACCTTTTGTTGATCTGCTGTAAGTTGAAAAATAGATCTGTGACCATTTTAAAAGGAGGAAAAAAGTTAGTTGTTTGTTTTTGTTTTGATTGTTTGTTTTTTAATATTGAAGTTTGATGATTTTTTTCTAAAATTACCGCAATGTTAGAAAAAAAACAAAACCATTTTCTATTTTTATTAAGCTTTTACATGATTAGGGTACAAAAATGGTCGTGGGGTTCATTTTAATCTTCCAGCTTAAAAACCATTTGTACACCACATAAATAATTTAGACTACAGCACACACACATACACACATACTAAGATTCTGCTGTTTTAATTATATGAATGTTTTCTTGCTAAAATATTTGCTTAACATGTTTGAAAAACAAATACAGTATGATTAAATATTGATGATATAATGCACGCTGATGAGGCAAAGCCTAACCATTTACAGAGTTTGAGATGAATGATGAGGATGTCTCCTCATGCAAAATTGGTTTGAGGTTTAAAATTAAATTTAGCTGCCTTATTTTAGTGAAGGTGGTGATTTTTGACCCTTAGAACAAACAGAAAGAACAGAATTTTAAGACCTCAATCTTGTCTAGCCATGCCTAAACTACAAGAAAATAACGTGAGCGCAGTGGTCAAATACATCTGTCTAGTGCATGTTTACTGTAAATAAAGAAAGAAAGAAATAAAACAGAAAGTGTCAGAGTGCCCAAATACATTTAGTTTAGTTTGCAGATGGACACAACCACTTCCCTATACATAACTTTCTCTGTTAAGTGTTCAAGTAGTCAAAATAACCAAAATATTCATCGTTAATAACTAATTTTACACCTACTTTCCCTGAAAGACTGCAATGTTTCTAGAAGAGTTGGACAGGTTATTATCTAGTTAACATAATTGGCAGGATGTAACCACTTAGGGACGATGGAACACAGCTTCTGTTTTGCCTTGTTTTGATGTTTTTACTTATTGGATACTACCTGGAACACTTTGACTCGGCAGTACTCAAAAGCAGCAGTACATTGAATTACATTAGTGTTCCTGCAGAAAGTTGCACAGTTATTAGAGCAGTTTTGAAAGAAGAGCGTGGCGAGAGATCGAGGGAATGGACACAGCGAGCAATCAGTCTGAACATAACAGGCGGTGGGGTGCCGAACATTCAGTAGATAAAGTCAGAAAGATCTATTGCTCTACAAATCTGCACTGACACAGGGAAGGTGTAAGTTCCTCCTGGTTAATGATGCACAAAATGGATTAAAAGGAAAAATGTCCCCCTTTTTATCACTTTTCCCAGCATGAAACAGGTTTGGATTTAAAAGGTTTATTTCAAATCATCGCAGCCATTAAGCACACAACTGTCTTGGCGTTACGGACAGGGAGATATTTGTGCAGTCATTCCCACACAAAATTGATGCCAGCAGCTTTAGACAGCGGGACAGTTTTGGCTTAACCTTGTGTTAACCTTGTTTCGCCAACTGCTTAACCTGTCATTGTGTTGCGACTTATGGGCAGTGTGTACCATTGCCATTGTAAACAAGAAATAGAACTGAAATACTTTCACCTTGGTGGTTTATTGGCAGTCTCCACTTATTTTTTTCTCAGACATATTTTGGCAATAAAGTGCCATGCATTCGGACACTATTCGATGCACCTTTCCATCTGCTTGTTTAAGCAAATATCTAACAGCCGGCAGCTAGCTCTCTGCAACTCTCAACTCGCAACTCGCCCACTGAAGCTAAGCAGGGCTGCGCCTGGTCAGTACCTGGATGGGAGACCACATGGGAAAGCTGGGTTGCTGCCGGAAGTGGTGTTAGTGAGACCAGCAGTGAGCTCCCAACCTTCGGTCTGTGTGGGTCCTAATGCCCCAGTATAGTGACGGGGAGTCTATACTGCTCAGTGAGCGCCGTCTTTCGGATGAGACGTTAAACCGAGGTCCCGACTCTCTGTGGTCGTAAAAAATCCCAGGATGTTCTTCGTAAAAGAGTAGGGGTTTAACCCAGCCATCCTGGCCAAATCTGCCCATTGGCCTCTGTCCATCATGGCCTCCTAACCATCCCCATATCCTAATTGGCTCCATCACTCTGTCTCCTCTTCACCAATCAGCTGGTGTGTTGTGTGCGGTCTGGCACAAAATGGCTGCCGTCGCGTCATACAGGTGGATGTTGCACACTGGTGGTGGATGAGGAGACCCCCCCCCCATTGTGTGTAAAGCGCTTTGAGTGCCCAGAAAAGCACTATATAAATGTAAGGAATTATTATTATTATTATTATTATTAACAAGCCAATCACATTGTAACAACGCAATGATGTTAAGCCAACCCTGGCTTACTAGAAATACAGTACATGCAGCAGTCTACATTTTTGCATAAAATAAAAACAAAAATTAATTCATTGCTCATGGTAAGTTTTGTTGCACATTTCAGGTTCAGAATTACTAGAGGGCACTATCTGCATTTTCACAAATCTGAAATACGTTAATTATGATGCATTTGGTTGTGCATTTCAGATACAAGTTCCTTTTGTACACCTCCACCAGAAAGCAGATCTTGTCAGATCACCTAAGCCAGCGAATCGCTGACATTACTAAACAGCACCTATGATTAAAATCAACTTTTGTAAGCAGTTTGGACAGAATTGTGTTAGGTATACAGTCATATTGGAGTGATAGAAACACAATAAGTCTCCTTTTAAAAATTTCCTGACTTTTACCTGACCTGTTCAAACGAAAGAAAAGAAAATACAATGAACTACCCTAACTACCTAACACAAAAACAGAGATCAAAAGGTTTTACAGATAAACTGGCATTAGACTCTTTACTATGCCAATATCATTCATTCATTCATTTTTTTTTCGGCTTAGTCCCTTTATTAATCCGGGGTCGCCACAGCGGAATGAACCGCCAACTTATCCAGCATGTGTTTTACGCAGCGGATGCCCCTCCAGCTGCAACCCATCTCTGGGAAACATCCATACATTCTCATTCACACACATACACTACGGACAATTTAGCCTACCCAATTCACCTGTACTGCATGTCTTTAGACTGTAGGGGAAACCGGAGCACCCAGAGGAAACCCACGCTAACACAGGGAGAACATGCAAACTCCAGACAGAAATGCCAACTGACCCAGCCGAGGCTCGAACCAGCGACATTCTTGCTGTAAGGCGACAGCACTAACTACTGCACCACCGTGTCGCCCTATGCCAATATCATGTACAACATTTACAAACTTATTGCAAAAACCAGCAACCACATTTGAGGGGCAATCCACTATTCAGTGTCAAACAGGCAAAAAGGACAAATGAGCTGGTAAATCTGAAGTAGCAAACACAAAGCAAACAATCTCACAAATCTCACAAAATTCAGCACCTGCAAAAACTCTGCACAAAGCAAGAGTGACCAAACAAAGGTGGCCGCCAAGGAAGGTATGTCACAGCTTTTAAAATACTATAGGCCAATCAGGATCAAGCAATCAGACTGAAGTGGCCAATCAGATGTTTCTTAGGCAGCGCAGAATGACAGATGATAGCAGATGAAACATGACAACCATAGGGTTGTAACGGGCCCATATTAAATACCAACTGAGCATCATTAAAACACCTGAGCTTAACTCCGTATTGTTGCTGACCTAATTAGTTTTTTCTATTAGGCTGCTGATTAAAAAAAAGACTCCATTTGCCATTGTAGATCTGCAAAAGAAATAACTGTCAAATAAGTCTGAAACACCTCGAGTAAATCATGGGATAAGTTTTGGGGTGAACTTACCATTTAAGGAGATTTTAAAGGAAAATGTGGAACTATACAAGCAAGGTGTACCTAATAATGTGGCCAGTTAGTGTAGATTTGTATTTTTATTCTTACTCAATTAAAGCAAATAAAGACAGCCCAATTAAAACCATACTTTTGCTTACATTCATTCATACTGACAAGTAGCTTCCAAGAGGACATCCAGCATCTCAAGGCTATTTATTTGAAGTGTATTAGTCATTTTTTTTTTTTGATGACGTGAACAGGGTAGGTTAAACATGCATAATCTGTTATTATTGATGCTGCCTCCCGCATTAGTGTCTCTGTCAAACTCAATATCGAGGCTCGTCCCTGCCTCCTTTTCCTCTTGTCACCGCCTGCCTTCTCTCATTATTTGTTTGTACGCTCCGGGGTTTGAAGGTCAATCCAAACAAGAATACTGAATCAAAAGCGTTTGCTTTCCGGGATGTGATATTGCATAACGGATCCATCTATTTAATAAGCATTCCTCTCTGATTTATTGCCCGTGAATCCCAAAGTGTGCCAGATTCAGTTAGCCTGTTAAAAATCTTTTTTTTATTTAATGCTGCTCCGAGCAAAGTGATCCTCATTTCACAGGCTTTTAATTTTTCACTTTTCATTGCCTTGTGGTGAGGGCTTTCCTTGTTGGGTGGGGAAAAAATGGATTGTTTTAATATTAATGACATATAAGTTTTGTATTGTTTATGGCCTTGTTTGGAGCTACTACATTATCTTTGGAAAGAAAACTATTATCAACAGAGCTCTTCTTATTTGATTTGAAATAAAATGTATATTCATTCATTCATTTTCTTGTCGGCTTAGTCCCTTTATTAATCCGGGGTTTCCACACCGGAATGATACACATTTTGTGTTACGCAGCGGATGCCCTTCCAGCCACAACCCATCTCTGGGAAACATCCATACATTCTCATTCACACACATACACTACGGACAATTTAGCTTACCCAATTCATCTATACCCCATATCTTTGGACTTGTGGGGGAAACCGGAGCACCCAGAGCAAACCCACACAACCATGGGGAGAACATGCAAACTCCACACAGAAATGCCAACTGGCCCAGCCGAGGCTCAAACCAGCAACCTTCTTGCTGTGAGGCGAATGTGCTACTCACTACACCACCGTGGCACCTAAAATGTATATTATGAAATATAATTTTAATTTGAAATTATAGTTTGTTCCTTAAATATTATTCATGCAATGGCAAAGCTGCATTTTCAGCATCCTTACTCCACTCTTCAGGGTTACATGATAATTTTAATATCCTCATTATTAATAATATTTTGCATTTTCAGTGTGCTTTTCTTTAATGAATAGAATGCTCAAAGATACATTTATTTCAAAGGTTAAGCACTTTACAATAAGGTTGTATTAGTTAATGTTAGTTAATGCATTTACTAACATGAACAAACAATGAAAAATGCATTTATTGCAGTATTTGTTCATGTTAGTTAACGTTAGTTAATGAAAATACATTTTTTCATTGTTGTTTGTTAACTCACGGTGCATTAAATAATGCTAACAAGCATGGATTTGGATGTTACTAATGCATTAGTGAATGGTGAATCATGATTAATAAATGCTGTACAAGTATTGTTTATATGTAGTTCATGTTAGTAAATTCATTAACTTCTGAACCTTATTGTAAAGTGACTAAGTAATGCATGTTTATTGTAAAACAAAAATAATGCATAGTTGCTTAATTAAAATATGAATTAATAAAAAAAAAAAAATGACTCACCCTAAACTATTTCCCTATTATTTCAATCATTTGTTTTCTAGAAGCGGTAGCACATTCTTGAGAGGAACTGAGAGGAATTCATATTTGATGATTTTTTGAACAACTAATTTCTTCTGCCTTCAGATATTTTATAGCCTAGTTTAAGCTTGTAGCCAAATCTTTTCCGTTCCAAATTATTGATGGAAACATATTAGCTGATAACATTACCATGTTGTTATGGAGGCAGTCAAAACCAAATTAGAAGACTAAAATTTGACAGTCTGCAGTAAAGCAGTTTTCAGTTATTTATTCATACATCTCAGGGTTTTTGCAGATAATGACATCTTTCTCCAGTCTGCCTATGAAAACGTTCAGGCCGGCCCTCATGCCGTTAGCCTAATTAGATTATTATGCAACAGTTATCATAGCATAATAGTAATATGGTAATTTGGCTGGGCAGAAAGAGGGAGGAAAATGAGACATGAGAGAAAGATATTTGGGCTGATTTGGTACCTATGATGGAAAGTGTTTGATGCTAATTCCTAAAAAAAAACTAAAACTTTAAGTAGTAATAAAGTACACATTTTAGACCTACATAAGCCTTTTGTGTTTAGTATCAAAATTAAAAACCTGTTGTGTTATTAGCTTACTCGGCTTCATGTCATTTCAAACCCCTCCATATAATTTCAGAAATGGCAAATGCACCAGAAAGCTGAGTTTGATACCATTCACAGTAGATCTGTGAATGATCTTTCGAGAAAGATCTTCAGATCATCATGGCGTCTTCAGAGTTGCCATAGAGTGCATTGATTAAATACGATAAGTTGTATAATGATATCTACATCGTAGGTATGGGGTTTAGGTAAGTGCAAAAAAAAAATCTACATTTATGAGAATGAGGAGTTTGACCACATTTGTGTAGGTCATAAATATTAATGAGCTCTCCATCAACCTCTGCATAAAAAGCTGAGTTTTATGAAGTGTATTGGCATCCTTTCGGTTAAGAAAAAGAATATGATGCATAAATGCCCATTGAACACTTATATTCAACATTATATGTACATGTGTTTGTTGCCTCATCACAAACATAGTTGGCAAATTACAATATACATGTTAAACCAACAAAAAATACATCAAGCATATGCTATTGATAGTGGTGCTAAATACATTTATAATCTGTTTATCCCACAATTTGCAATTTGATGTGCTCCAAAGAGATGACTGGCTGCTTCTTAAAGTCCACATTAATCAGAAGCTCTGGTCATTATTGATTATTTTTTTGTATTGTAACTCAGTTCCTAGTGAAATGGAATATCACAAGAAAACAGTGGGTGTGGCTTGTCTTTTTTCTACTACGAGCTGATTGGATGTAGAAAAGGAGGCATTTCATTTAGAAAGATCAGGAAAAGGGTTTCGGGAGGGTTATTGCAACCTAACACAAACTTCCTCCTCACCATTTCTGTTTGTTTTCATAATGCTGTCAAAACTGACAGTTGGAGGGGACATGGTTAAGTATGTAATCCACTCCCAATACCTCAGACAGAGGTTATCTGAGAATTTAACTGAAGATAAACAGGAAGTGCATTTTCAGATGTCTATTTTAATATTAGAGCAAACAATTTTTTTTTTTTTATTTTGTTTGTAAAGACATGCGCAGATGAATTGTTCACCAAAATACTAGCAATGTCCACTAGCAAAATCCATATGGTTAGTTTAGTTTTATTTCTTGTGTACTTTAAAAACCATCACAGATAAACACCAAGCAATGTGCCACTTAAAAAAAAAAAAATAAATTATTCACTAGCATCCCCATTCTGCATCTGTCCGTGTTGCTTAGCAGCATATAAAAACCAATGTACAGACGTGCTGTTTTTAGACTTTAGTATTCCCGCCTCTGCTTTCAAAATAAAAGTCCCACATACATATGTTTAATATAAGTAAGTTGCCTGCAGAGTTTTGAATAGCTTCTCTTTTTTTTTACCAGAGTATTCAGCAGTTGCATGCCAACCGTTTTAAAGGCCTTTGACCTTTTCCACACCTAAATGAAGAGCTCTCTGCACAGCATGTCTCAGACAGCTTAACCTTCAGTTTCCTGATAGGACCACACTGAGAAGCCTCTCGAGTGAGCTCTCCTCTCTTCTGTTTTACGTGGCCGCACATTAGTGCTGCTAGCATAACAGCTCTCCGTCCTCTAGAAATGCCTCTTGGGAATGGAGCGGAGCCTCTCTTTTCTTCAAGTGACTGGAGAGGATTGTGTCAGTGTTGCTCTGAGTCAAGTTTATAAGTGCCGTCGGACACATTTGTGCTTCATTTATTGGCGCTTTCTAGTTTTTTGGAGTTGTGTGCGAGGTGTGTTTAATTGTTTGGTGGCAGACTGAGTCTCTCAGCAGAGTATTTCCGCTGGAGTCACGACTGACTCTTAATCTCAGATTGCTCCGAGGGAAGTTTTCCTGCAATTAGCAAATAAGCATTAGCTTAAAACACATCTGCTAAATGGCTTGTGGGGAGAATGGGGAAATTTGTTGATGACTTTTAGAGAATAGTGGATGATTTAATCATGACGTCAGCACAAAAATGGCCTATATATATATATATATATACATATAAATAACTAAGCAGATGTATATATATATA
>CAIGQQ010026963.1:10178085-10206671 GCA_903798035.1 Danio albolineatus | reverse complement strand
TTTTTTTTTTTTTTTTTTTTTTTTTTTTTTTTTTTTTTTTTTTTTTTAATTTGCAGAACCGTGAATGTTTAGAACCCCTTAAAAGGATCAAATATATATTAAACAGATTGTTACAAACATTGTTACTACATATGTTCATATTAAGGGCGAGGTTTGATTAAAATTAAATAACAGAAATTGTTTGTGAAATTATGTGGCTAGTAAATAGACATCTGTCAACATGCTTTGATTTGATTGATTTTGATTTGAGTTGAGTTTTTTTTCCCTGGCATAATATATAACTCCAAATAAGACTTGCATTGAAGGAGGGATCAATGGAACTCTACATCATGGATTTTCTACATCAAAATAGTCATTTTCCTTCAACTCTCTTCGTGAAACAATAAATTTATATCACAGTTTTGAATTTTTTATGGCAGTTCAAAAATAAAAAAAACGTCAAAATTGTAGTATACTGTATAACTAGGAATTGCGAACGAACATCATCAACTTTCCAAAAAATCTACATTTAAATGCAAAGATTAAATGTCACAATTAAAAGTCTTTAAACCTGCAATTCTGACTTTTATCTTAGATTGAAGTGTTGGCATATTGGTGAGGTTTTTGTCTGTTATTGTGACTTTGTCTTATGTGAAGTTGTAAAATTTGTGGATCTGAGATACTGCTATGCATCCACATATGGACAATACAAACAGGATATATAAACACAGAGACATTTACCTCTACGCCCCATGGAGAGAGAATGCGAGAAAAGCTCATTCCTTCATTTACATTAGTCTCTCCCAAACTCCCTTTCATTCACCCACTGTCTCCCAAACCCAACTCACACAGTATGGTCATCTCAAAGTATAAATGTTCTGCATCAGTGCAAGTGACTTTTTCCATCATGTTTGATGTCATGGGTTGTACATGGGAAACCACAAGCTTGGCTAAACCAAATTATTGTTATATATTATTATTATAGATAACAGTAGTCGGTTATAGTTATAATAATGGCCTTGACTACTAATTAGAAATAATACTACCTTTAACTCAAGGGTGTACGTTTAAGGGGCCTAATCAAAAATACTTATCCAGATCGAATGAGCAAGCATAGAAGTGACCATCTAAACGTATTAGTCAATTACCTGTTTAATAATCAAGACTGATGACAGTGTGATCTTAAGGGACTCCACCGGCGAGGCGATTCTTCTGAGCGACCGAATGAACAAATGTATTAGCTACGACTAAAGACAAAAGGTTCAAACATTTATCTAAATGATATATTGATATAATTTTAATGTTTTATGATTGGAGTCAGGTAAAATGAAAGATAAATATATTATTATTCTAAACCACCTTATATTAAAATTGGAGTCAGATATGAGTTAAATTTAAACTAAAACAACATTGTGCACTGAAAAAGCTGAACATGCAGTGAACCTTCGTCCACCAGTAGACACCTTCATTGGGCCAACTGGGTGGACCTTACAAAGTAAGCGTTGTGAGTTTCTCACTTTTCTGAGAAGATAAGTCAAAGTCTAAATTGTAAGATGTAAACTTTACAAGAAAATAGATAGACATGTAAAACAAAAAAATAACACTATCAAATAAGAAATAGAGTGATATTTTTTTCAAATTTATGTATTTTATTGTAACTTTGGAATCAAACTGCAATAGAGGCAATTTTTAGAGAGCAGAAAATTTTAATGTTAGTGTTTCAATGGCTACTGTAAATAGCAGCACCCAGTAAATAAAAATCTGTACAAAAATGGCAGCTGTGGTCGCTGGAATTTCACCATGAATAATATCAGAGGAGAGTAACAAAAATAAAATCAGAATTTTACAGTAAATAACCGTATTTCATTAATTTATAGTCACCTGTATTATAAAGTGTAATAACTGGACTGAAACTTTCAATGTACGATAACCTTCTATGTGAAGCTGCTTTGACACAATCTACAATGTAAAAGCGCTATACAAAAAAAGGTAATTGAATTGAATTGAACCTGTATTTTGAAGTGCTAGCGTCTATAAACGGTAGCATCAAAATCACAACTATAAGCATGTGTGGATGGAAAAGTCGTTTAATGAACCAGTGTTCATCACAAAGAGTTTTCCCACAAGCAGAGAAACACACTAACATAGATAAGGCGCTCAGTGTCATACTACCAAACACCATAATGGTAACACACATAACACTGAAGTAATGCAGATGATGAGGGAAAAAATAAATAACCTACAAGTAACATCAACAAAAAAGCATAAAATGTGACATGCAGGGAATTCTGGGGAAAGTGAATTTATGGTCATTCATTGTATATACAGTATTAAGGAAACTTGTTTTATGGATTTTTACTGTAGTAGTTTTACAATTTTTTACCATTGAAATCACTGATATTTTACAGCCCACATTTTATATTAGTTCATTTAATTAACAACTAAATTATTATTATTTTTTTATCAAGTACATCATTATCAAATCAAGTCCACAAAAGAAAGTATGTTCAGCAAAGGAGGATGTGACAGAATGCAGCTTCTGTCCCACAGTACATTTTGAAGCACTTTATCAATAGACGTTAATCATGTTTTATGTTTCCACATTTATGACAGAAAGACTGCTTTGACTGTGCAATTGAAAGCAATCTGGATTAATGAATTCATCCTAATGAGGGTGGAGATGTCAGGCCTTTGTTTTAGCGCAGCTCTCAGCGCTGATTAGCACTGAAATACTGAGAGGGAAACTGTCTTCTTGGTCTTCCTTTGTTACTGTAAGTCAAAAGTGATCTGAGCTCTGATCAGTGCTTTACTTTAGCACCAAAACGGTTTATTTCGGATTCATGGACAGAATTCTATCAAATATTAAATACATTTGGATTATGTAGTGATTAGATATTTATGAGGATGTTTCAGTATCATTTGCTACTTTATATCTGACTAACTGTTTAAGAAATATTTATTGTTGCTATTATTGTTGTTATTAAATTACTGGTTTTAGCCATATTCGTTGTTGTTTTCATCGTTTCACCTTGTTTTTCCAGTCAGAAGATTTGTTACTTTGAAGGATTGTAAGGCGGGATCTTGTGTTTTTACTACTTTTTTAGCTCTGTATGATTGTGCCAGCTTTAAGTGATCTATTGTTTCATTGCAGTTCCACATCATAACATTGTCGTCATTCACTCAGACTTATAAACTAACTCTGGGCTTATTCTGGATATACAGTTGTCTGGTATATTTATCCAACATCGGCATCCCGTAATTCAAGTTCCGTTCACCTTTATGAAGATTTAGCTGCAGTAGTGCTCACTAGGCGTTCAAAACTGACATAAGTTTTAAATGGGCTCAAAATCTAAATCTTCGTTTATTATTATTCTATTCCATCAAATAGTCTCTGAAAATGAGCTGCTTAATCTTGGGATTTTTTTTTTTACATCAGAAGGTCAAATGAATTATTTATTTTGTGATTTTGTTTTTTGTTTTTTCTGTTCATGTTAAATAAAGTTTGCAGTTTTTGCAGAAACAAACTGCAATTGTTGAGTTTTTTAAATTTATTAATTAGATTAGATTCATATTGCATGCAAAGTATCTAAATTTTGGAGTTTTGCTTAGGATCTATGGCAAGTAGACAAATCGATAATCATTCAACCTTCTAATGTTTTCCTTAAAATATATTAAAGTTAAAAACTAACCCTGCTATCTATTTTATTTTCATGAAAAATGACAAATTATTAAATTATTATGTCAAGCTAAAAAAATCAGCACTAATTTATTTAAAGGAAAACTGATTAATTAATTGTTTGCATTCAACATATGAGAGTTAAAAGAATTTAATGAGGATTTTTTAGAAATGTTCAAAAAAATATTTAAACCTGTTATCCAATTTGCTTTAAGGAACAAACATTATTATAAAACGTTAAGAAATATTGACCGTTAAAGGTAGTGGAAATGAGTTATCAGTAGTAAACTTTATTCCTTTTCCTCGCTAATTATTATTGATATTACTAATATTTATTTATTTTTTTCAAGTATTAATTTAACACAAACAAGTCAACCCTGTTAATCAGTAAGATTTAAGATTAATTATATCAAAGATTTATTTTTAATGTATGAAAAACAAGTTTTTAATTAAACATGCATCAGACCTTAAATATATAAGCAAACAGTAAAGAAAGCAGTTGTAAAACTACAGCTAGAAAACCTAATACATTATAAATAAATACAAATAAAATGAAATGTTAACATACTTTATACCATGTATAAAGTATGTTAACAGTTAATTTTATTTGTATTTAAGGTCTGATGCATGTTTAATTAAAAACTTGTTTTTCATACATTAAAAATAAATCTTTGATATAATTAATCTTAAATCTTACTGATTAACAGGGTTGACTTGTTTGTGTTAAATTAATACTTGAAAAAAATAAAAAAATATTAGTAATATCAATAATAATTAGCGAGGAAAAGGAATAAAGTTTACTACTGATAACTCATTTCCACTACCTTTAACGGTCAATATTTCTTAACGTTTTATAATAATGTTTGTTCCTTAAAGCAAATTGGATAACAGGTTTAAATATTTTTTTGAACATTTCTAAAAAATCCTCATTAAATTCTTTTAACTCTCATATGTTGAATGCAAACAATTAATTAATCAGTTTTCCTTTAAATAAATTAGTGCTGAATTTTTTAGCTTGACATAATAATTTAATAATTTGTCATTTTTCATGAAAATAAAATAGATAGCAGGGTTAGTTTTTAACTTTAATATATTTTAAGGAAAACATTAGAAGGTTGAATGATTATCGATTTGTCTACTTGCCATAGATCCTAAGCAAAACTCCAAAATTTAGATACTTTGCATGCAATATGAATCTAATCTAATTAATAAATTAAAAAAACTCAACAATTGTAATAAAAATTGAACTTTTATGTAAACCAGAAAAAGGTAAACAGGAGTTAAATTGATCGGCTTTTAAATATGAATAAATAGTAGCAGTAAAACTAATATTAAGTGAGAAGATTGTTTTACCTTAAAAAAATTGGGGAACAAGGTTAAATATGTAGAATATTTCTAAAAAGAAATCGAATTTTTCATATCTTGAAAGGAATACCTAAAACTTTTTCATTTAAATAAATTGAGTAACGGAACTCATTTGATCAGTAGCTTGATGAGTATTAGTAAAAATAAGACAAACCCAAAAAAGAAAAAAAAGTAGTCTATTTTTCTAGCGTGTTATAATGAAATATTTGTTCATTTATCTTTTTTTTTTTAAATAAGACATTAATAAGAAGATAAAAGAAATTAATAAGAAAATAAGAGAAAAGGAGTAAGTTTAAGGATTATTAGTTGGGCTACGTGCTATAATTTCAAACTAAATCCAATCTCATTTAAACTAGATGCTTTTTTAAGCTAAATTTGTGTAATCTAATAATTAAAAAAAAAATTTAAAAAAAATAAAATCAACAACATGCGATTTGTGTTCATAATACTTTTACTTAGTCAACTGTTAGGGAAACCAGAGCTAGCTATATCAGCAGTGGTTTGCTGTGCTCATTGGTTGTGTATTTCTGCTCTTCTTCCTGGTGTATAGCTGGCTCTTGAGGACCCGGTGCACAGCGTCTCTCTCCAGCAGTTTGTCTACGAGAAGCTGAAGGCTCAGCAGATGCTAATGGGAGATCAGGGCTTCCAGGCCCTGATGGAGACGGTGGACACAGAGATCGTGCGACAGCTGCAAGAGTTCATCCAGGGCATGTAAAGAAGAAGATGAGACCACAGCGCAGATGCCAAACTTTTTAAACGAAAAGAGCTTCTATATTTTTTAAAACACACTTTCTTTTGCTTCCTCAAACACAGCTTCAACGTTTGAGAGAGAAAATCTAGAGCGATAAGAAGGAATGGCATATCGTAATGCAACGTTTCTGTGATGGGAAATGAGTTTCGAAAGGGCCCAAGCAGTGTTTACAATGATTTCAGTTCATGTAATAATAGTAGTAATAATAATACGGCAAGTTGTAATTTTGTATTTATGTACAATACACTGCATGACAACATTACTTATTTTGTTTATTTGTTTTTTTTCCCCAATCATGCTTCGAGTATATCAGGAACTACTGAAAAGTCGTTAACAGTTTTGATTGATTGAAAGCATTTTCATATCAGAAACACATACTGTACATGAAAGAAAAATGAATGGATGTAAATGTTTACCTTTCCACAAAGTATTGCTGCTAATGCTCCAACACTCACCGGAGATCAGAAGAACCAAACACACCAGTTTAATCCAACAGGAGTCTATTTTAACCACTATTACACTGCAAATGTATGAGCGAATATTTGGTAAAACTCTTCTTGAAGAAGGTGTATAGGGGATCATTAGACTGCCGTGAAACCTTTCGTATCATCAAGTTTCGTTGGTTCAGTTCTCTCATTTTGAATGTTTGAGCCATTGTTTGAGATGACTTTAGGACAGCTTGACCTAAACATATACCTGATAACCTGTCTGTCTTTGTCATGACAACTTATAACAGCATAAGTTGTCATAAATCTGTCATAAACATGATCGTCATGAGGCATTATAAATGTCATGAATTTAATAACTGCGTCATTTAATTCTTTTGGATCTCAACTACAGTAGTACAAATTGAATTTGTAATTAAATGTCATTAAATATTAATGACGCTGTTCTAAAATAATTTGATAGAGTAATGACACTTTTACAAAAAAAAAATATTAATGACAAAATCAATTCCTCTGTAAAAGTTATCAGAAAAATATTTATAACAACTGTAATGGGCTCATTGCAATCATGTTTATGACTGAGTTATGACAAGTATGTTGTCTTGGTAATGTCAAGATCATGACAAAACAAAAACAAAGACAGGTTGTGATGAATTTGTTTATGTCAAGTTGTCATGACAAAAGCAAAGACCGGTTGTGATGAATTTGTTTGTTTATGTCATGTTGTTATGACAAAAACAGACAGGTTGTGATGAATTTGTTTATGTTTATGTCAAGTTGTCATGACAAAAACAGACAGGTTGTGATGAATTTGTCAAGTTGTCATGACAAAAACAAAGACAAAGTTGTGGTCTTCAGTATTTGTTAGTCATATTTCATAACAAAGACATCTCAAACAATTCGTATTTAAAATAACTGAATGACGCTTAAAGACGATTGTCATAAGCATGCAGGTGATGATGGCATGATTATAAAGGTCTCATGGCAGTCTTTTGAGCACCAACATCAAGTAAAGTGTAACAGAATATGCTTATTGCTGTAGCAAGCTGGCTTTACTTTATTTTTTGTAAGGGCACGTAACAACTGCATATACATTTCTAAAGATGTTTTCTGTTGTTATGGGATGTAAAAGACTTACAGTACAATAGGACGACTGTCACTGTGAAATACATTTGGAGTCTGAGTAAAAGCCTTACGCTTTAAGCCTTATTTATCCACCACTACCACAGCAGACATTATATCTCACATCTGGGTTGCTTTACACCATATTTCACTCTAGTTTTATTTTCAAGTATATAAACCCTATTTTTTCATTGATGCAGCTTCAATAAAGTTCAGTAGAGATTGAAAGCCGATGGTTGTTTTTCTTGGTTTGCTTGTACAAAGTTTTCCTGACTGTTTGCCATCACTTCAGTCAGAGCTGAGATTTTGGGTTTCGTGTTGAAAAACGGCTGAAATAATGCAGCGGAGCATTAAAACAACTAAAAGCATTTCATCCGCTCCGGTAAACAGTTTTGGCCTCGCAGCTTTCAACGATCTGCCTTTTCGCACCATATGAGAGCTAACACTTTCTTGCTGATGTAATAACCAGAAACCGTCCCTGGTGGCATGATGTGTGAATCACGTCCAATTAAATCTGGCATTTCTTGAATTACTGTTATTATTTACGTCTCTCACTTTCAACCTCCATATTGATCTTTCTTTTTCTTTCTGGATACTACTTGACTTTACAACGGAAGTCTTAAGTGGTGCTATAGTTATTCAAAAAAAATTTATATATATAAAGCAAATGGTTGGTGACATTGTGATTCAGTCAAACTCATTTGCTACATCATTTCCATTGTTTAATAGGCCAGGCATCAAAGTCATGGACTGACGGATAAAATACAATTAACTTGAAGCATAACAAGACATGTCAAGCAATCAGCACACATTTGAATTGGTGCCGAATGAGTGTTTGTATAACGGATTTCATACACATACCAATAATTTCACTTTGAGTACATACAGTAACTTACACTTAATGTTTATGATGAATGTTTAAAGTGAATGCCACTTCATTTTTGATCACTTTAAAATTGTTATCCGTAACCTTTACTATCCTAAATATTGTTACTGTAATAGATATTTCCATAGTAACATGTTTTGGTTAAATATGTTCTTATTCACTATAATTTTTTTATTAGCAAGATCTGGCAACACTAATAATGTGGAAATATAAAGCAGAAGTCATAAATGCTGCTACTTAGCATATAATTCACATACTGATTTTGCCTAAAAGTACAGAACTGCACAAGTTACTTTTTTTTTAAGAAAAGTAGCATATAACATTTTATATATATATATATATATATATATATATATATATATATATATATATATATATATATAAGGGCTGTGCAATATGGACAAAATTATTATATTGCAATTTTTTGAATGAATATTGCGATTGCGATTTTTTAAAATTTTATTTTTATTTTTTCGATTTTGGCAGCTGTTTTTGCTTTTTTAAACGCGCTACACACACACATTCTACATGTATTTAGCGCACAAGAAGTGCATAACAAAACATTTCACAATGAAATAACATAAATTTATTAAAAGTATTAAATTTAATAAAACTAGTAAAACTGTCTTTAAAACAGACAACATAAAATAATTTAAGATTAACTGACCTTAATTCCAGTCACAACAATAAATAAAAACGTTAATCAAAACCACCTGTTCGGATCTCTTCGGTGAGCTCTGATTGGTTAACATCTTTCTCCTGCTCAGCTTAGCTGTAATTGCCTGGTGTGCTGCGTCAGCTATGATAGGTTAAGATATTAAAATCATGCGCACAAGAACATGAACAAAAATCTAAATAAATTAATAGATATAATTGCAGCCTTATGCGATTTAGAAATTGCATGTCTTTAAATCATGATTTTTTTCAAATCAACCTCTTTTGCGCATAACCTACTGGCCCATTAGAAAACAATCCTTAGTGTTTAACCCCGTATAAGTCTGAAATTTCATTCATTAAGGTCTTAAGAAGGTCTTAAATTTGACTTTGTGAAACTTGCAGAAACCCTGTTTATAAAATACAAATGAAATGTAAATGTTCCAAATGACTAATTTGACTAATGTATGTATAGAGAGCGTCACTCACTTCTTGCAGTTTCCTCACTAGTTTGCATTCACTATTTCTGACCAAAGTAATATTACAGAGACCAAAGACTCGTTATGGTTGTCAGCTTAAACTAAACCACCTTGGACAAAGTGTCATGTTTCGTTTATGTTTGAAAGTTGCTTCAAAGAGTGCACTAATCCAGTGTTGCTATGCTCACTCACAATAAATGACACCTATTAAGTATCTTCAGGTTTTAAGGGATACGGTTTATTCAAGTAGGCAGGTGTAGGTGTACCACAACATTGTGATATGTGGATTCCTTCAACAGTAATACTTTTTGGGTTTCAATTTAATATGTTCTTATTCATTGTTTTTATTTATTTGACTTTTCTTTCCTAGCAAGATCTGGCAACGCTAAGGAGTGAAACACTGCCTCGTTTTCTACCAGCAGTTAAAATAAAGTAGAAGTTAATTACAAGAAGAAGGAAAACACTGATGCATTTAGATACTAGACTTAAAGGCATAGTTCTCTCAAAAATGAAACTTTAATCATTTTATTTACCTCAAGTGGTTCCATACTAGTTTTGTTTTTTGTTTTGTTTTGTTTTGTTTTTTGTTTTGTTTTGTTTTGTTGTTTGGTTTGGTTTGGTTTTTGTCTCTGTTGAACTAAAGTCTCATTAAGGCAAGTAATTTCACTCACCGACCATCTTTGAAACGCCTCTCTGGCAGTATGCTCGGACATTCTGTCTGAATGGGGAAACATCAAATTCCTCTAAAATGTTTGTCAAGCTTACGATTACGAAACAGATGGAATCACCAATAAACCTACAAACAACAGTCTCATAGGTTTAGGTTCAAAACGTCTGAATTAAACAAAACCCATATTTTAATGTTGCCTGTGCTAATGCGCATGCGCACTCGAAAGGAAAGAGATCACGACACCAACCTCATTTATGCCCGTCTTACACATTATTATCCGCTGGATAATGATCGTCTGATCGTATTGCTCTTCTGAAGTAATTCACAGCTTGGTCTTGATGGCGAATCTCCTCCAGAAATGGAAGCAACTCTTTGTTTACAGGGTGTGGCTGTTTGGGTAATTGCTGTCAAGTGATGTGCATTTGACAGGACGGACTGTATCTCGTGTTCGTTTCATACAGATTACAAAACCAAAAAAACTTTTGTTATCAAGTGCACTTGGTTTGTTTAAAAGTACAGATTTCAAGCTTTATGTGGATATATTTCTTATGTCTGTGAAGCAAGTATTCGCTGAGATTGCAGTGTGTTTGTTGACCACCAAACTGTCGTAAAAAGCACACGTCTGGTCCAAGTTTCTCCCCTGGAAAAAACGTCAGTCTATAGCAATCAATGATTAGCTGCTGTACTAGTAGTGGGACTTCATTCGCCATATTGACCGTTACACTTTTCTCCATTCAAAACTATACTGTGAAATGTCTTGCGTATTCTTTACAAAATAGATATTTTCAAAAATGTGTATATGTTGTCTTGTTTTTTGTTTTGTTTTTTGTCTGTTCAACACAAAAGAAAATATTTTGAAGAATGTGTATATGTTGTTTTGTTTTAATTTTTTGTCTGTTGAACACAAAATAAGATATTTTAAAGAGTGTTGGCAACCAGTAGCCATTAACAAGTCATGTAGAAGACAGTGGCTACCAGTCCCCAACAGAAGATAGAAATTTAAACATGATTGGAACAAGCAGATGGTGAGAAAATAATGCTTTTTTCTGTGAACAATCCCTTTAAACTGTCTTTGTAAACAGAAAGTTTACCGAGACTGCATGTAACTCACATTTGCTCAACATGGACATCCCCAGAGACTTCCAGTCTGTTCATAACTTTTTAAAAATATTTTGATTAGTATTTTATAATTAAAATCAGCACATATTTTCCTTTTTTGATGTTGTTTGCGCAGTAATTCTTGGACTGTTTTACAGCTTCATCTAAATCAGAGATATTCAAGGAAAAACTACAGTAGTGTAGTTCTATTCACAGAGGGGCAAAACTACTCTGGTAACACCAATTAATCTTTGCTAACCTTCTAATTCCAGTTGTTCATTGTTAACTCATATTAGTTCAGGTCTTTTAATGATATGAACATGAAACTTTTCAATTTAATAATGTAGTAGTAAATGTTAAAATCTGCATTAAATTAGCACTAAATGTCAAAACCTAAGATTACCAATGCTTTAAGTCTTTTTCATTGTTAGCTCATATGAACTTAATTTCAGTGGTTCGTTTTTTAAAGGTTTCTTTATTCCATTTCCGCAAACCCCATTTGCTTATTGTTCCTCAGGTCCATTTAATAATATGCAACATTTGATTTTAACAATGCACATGTTAAAACCTGACATTAATAAATGCTTAAGCAGTAATTTCAGTGATGGCTTATATTAACTTAATTCCATTAACAAACATCCGTCCATTAACAATAATCCTACTGTTTCCATAATGCATATGATAAAAAATATTGAATTCTACAACTTCATTGACAGTATGAAATATTTATAGCCTGTAAAATAAAGTTTAATTTAGACCCTGAATTCATTTAAATTAATAAGATTGTCTTTATGGAGGTGTATCCATCTGTGCATACAGCGATATTGTTAACTGGTATCCCATAAAACCAAAATGGCAGCTGAACCTTTTTGTTTATTAAAGCAGCACGTTGAGCTGACAGAGCACATTCACAGAGAACCGTAGCAGCTTAAAATAATGTGACTGAATGTCACACATATGGCTGTTTTGTATTAATAACAGTCATTTGCTGTAGGAAAGTCACTGATAAAAAATTGAATGTATGTACATTTGGGTTATACTTTAAAAATAAGGTTCTATTTTTAAATGTTGGTTCATTTATTTGCTAACATAAATGAACAATAGCTTATTAAGCTTATGGTCAAGACGATCATAATAGCGAAATAGTTCAGCATTTATTAATCATTCTTTATTATTAATTTTCTTTTTAGCTTAGTCCCTTTATTTATCAGGAGTCACCACAGCGAAATGAACCACCAACTTATCCAGCATATGTTTTACGCAGCGGAACCTTTCGTTCATTTATTTTGTTGTCGGCTTAGTCCCTTTATTAATCCGGGGTCGCCACAGCAGAATGATCCGCCAACTTATCCAGCATTTGTTGTACGCAGCGGAACCTATCACTGGGAAACACCATACTCTTTCATTCACACTCATACACTACGGACAATTTTAGCTCACCCAATTCACCTATATGCATACAGTATCTTGGGACTATGGGGGAAACCAGAACACCCGCAGGAAACTCACGCAAACACGGGGAGAACACAGAAATGCCAACTGACCCAGCTAAGGCTTGAACCAGCAACCTTCTTGCTGTGCGGCGACAGCACTACCCACTACACCACTGTGCTGCTCCCATTTATTAATCATAGTTAATGTTAATTATCTTTACTAATGCATTGTTGAATTATAAAGTTATGTTTACTATCAAGTTATCAAGAACTAATGACTATTTTCATTAACATTAAGCTGAACAAAATACTGTAAAAGATGTTCATTGTTTCTTCATGTTAGTAAAAACAACCCAAACTGCTGGATAAGAGTATAATATAGTTGCTTTTCTAGGTAAAGTTAAACGTTTTTAATATAAAATCATTACATACTGTACATCATACAGTACCTGTCAACATTGGGATGTGAAAATAAGGGATTTCATTATGAATAAAGAGCAGTGAATGAATCTCATTTATTTAGATTTTTTGTTTGATTACATTAAATAACAGAGGTGTCACTGTTATAAATAACAGAAGCTTACATATATCGTTATAATAACGGCATTTGATTGCTTTCCTAACGTTTTATGCTCATTTAGGACAAAATTAGTTGTGTTTGAAAAAAAAAACATCAAAATCGACATCTTTAGATGTTATTATTATTAATTATGTGTATATGTCTGTTCAAACACGCACCCAAAACCCAGTATCCACTTTCACTATGCCTCTAATCGAGTGTACAGAATCCGTTTGGGAAACAGCGTCTATTTATTACTACGGATGCGTCAGCTGAAAGTCACTCACCACTTTATGGCTGTTTTGAGGATTGTATAGGAGGAGCGACGGCACCTGTAATGAAAAGGAAAGGGAATCCCGCCGTTTTTATGTTTATTCTAAAGTGTTTTATGCCTAAATAAAACGAAAGCACAGAACAGATTCCAACAGATTTAAAAGCAAGGGGCGGCCCTGTGGGTTCGGCGGTATGGGTTGCGAAAAGGTAGTATCGACTCTAATGTTTATTGACACCTGTCGGAGAACGACTGAAAATATGGGAGAAATACGGGAAAATACATTTGCGGGATGATAGCGGGATAGAACTGTAAAATACGGGAGAATCCCGGGAAATACGGGAGGGTTGACAGGTATGCTGTACATATATATACTAGTGGAATAGTGGAATATTAATTTCTTGAAAACTCTGTTTAAGTATCATTTTAATTCATTTTATTTACATATACAACTTGCAATTTAATTATTTTATTTATTTATTATCTTTATTTATGTTTTTTTTATTCCCTTTTCATTACAGCAGAACAACCAAAAATATTTTTGCCAACAAAGGAATTTTTCAATATTGACTTGTACATTATAATGGGACTTACAATCAACAACACTGAAAACCTTTGCTATAATACTATATATATATACAATCATCGCCCACTTTAGTACACCTGTCTAACGTCTAGTGCAAATTTCTAATCAGCCAATCACATGGCAGCATTTTCTCTCTTTCGGACCATTCTCTGTAAACCCTAGAGATGGTTGTGCATGAAAATCTCAGTAGATCAGCAATTTCTGAAATACTCAGACCAGCCTGTCTGGCACCAACAACCATGCCACATTAAAAGTCACTTAAATCGTCTTTCTTCCCCATTCTGATGCTCGGTTTGAACTGCAGCAGATCGTCTTGACCATGTCAGCATGCCTAAATACATTGAGTTGCTGCCATGTGATTGGCTGATTAGAAATTTGCATGACGAGCAGTTGGACAGGTGTACCTAATAAAGTGTCCGGTGATTGTATAAGAAAGCTTCCTCGTCACTCTGATAAAAACACACTCTGCGTCACTACTTTGGGAAAAAAAAATTGACAACAAACGAGGACGGATTGGCTTTAGAATGTATAGGCGATGATTATGAAATAATTAAATCTCCCTCTGGGCACACAAGCACTGAACAACAAGCATCTTATGTGAGCATATCCCACAATGCAGCGCTGTGCTGCTATTTTAAGAGTGACTTCAGAATAATCACTCAGGAATCGATGCTTGAGACGGTGGACCTCAAGATTCCAGTTTGTCTAAATGATACGAGTTTACTCATTGGTAAATACTGTTATCAATTAGGTGAAGTGTTCGACCCGTCGTCCTGATTGTTTAAGTGTACGCCGATCTGCCAAAAGAGCTTATTTATCATGTGGGATGAGAATATTGAGTTTGTGTCTCTTATATAAGATGATTATCTACTCTCCTCTAACCACCATGTGATTTTAAATTGTATTTATATGTAAACAATTATATTTGTACAGTGTAGTGACTGGCCTTACATCTTACAAGTTTAATGTTACAAGTGACTTCAACTGACTTGTATATCTTTAAAAATTAAGTTGAAAAATGGTTAACTTTTTAATATTTAAATTTCTTAAAACTGCATGTTGTAGGACGACACGGTGGCGCAGTTGGTAGTGCTGTCGCCTTACAGCAAGAAGGTTGCTGGTTCGAGCCTCGGCTGGGTCAGTTGGCATTTCTGTGTGGAGTTTGCATGTTCTCCCCGTGTTCACGTGGGTTTCCTCCGGGTGCTCCGGTTTCCTCCACAGTCCAAAGATATGTGGTACAGGTGAATTGGGTAAGCTAAACTCTCCGTAGTGTATGTGTGTGAATGAGAATGTATAAATGTTTCCCAGAGATGGGTTGCTTCCACTGCGTGAAACCAATGCTGGATAAGTTGGCGGTTCATTTTGTTGTGGCAACCCCGGATTAATAAAGGGACTAAGCCGAAAAGAAAATGAATGAATGAATGAATTAACTGCATGTTGTCATGGCTAACACTAGCTGAAGCAGGTGTTCATAAGATTGTAACACTCCTTTCACACGGGGCATCTGCATTAACACTTGATGAAGGGTGTGTCTGAAGCTCACACTCATGTAATCATCAAAGTGATGACAGCCAATCACATCCAGCTTGGATTGCAGCACAAAAAAAGCACAGTTGTCATGTTTAAAGATGTATATAGAGATTGGTCATAAAGCACTAGATGATCACTAAGCCCACACTGCATGCTGTGAAACTGCATGCACAGAAACCCACAGATTTTTATCCCATCATTGAGTCTATTTATTTGCTGGAGTTAATGTGTCTTAATATTTATTCCATTTTTAAATTAAATTCAGTAATATTATTGACTAATATTAAATTGATCATATGATTTATTTACTATATATATTGTAAATCATTATTTTCTGTCTTTTAGTAGATATATTTAATGAGAGACTTGCTTTGTTTACCAAATAAGTGGATCTAATTGGATTTGCATTGTAAACAATAAATAAAAGTTAATTAAGTTAAAGTATATTAAGTTTTTAGTTATGATACTTCCAAAATCATCCTGCATGATTTCGCAGTTTTGTTTTGTTTGGGTTTTTTTTACACAAAAATCACAAATAACCAGCCATTAAATGAGCTACTCCTCTATTTTGACATGCCATTATTCTCTGGTGTTGCACAAATGTGATTTACTAGTGTCTGCAATTGTATTTGCATAAAGTGATCTGATTGGATGACGCATGCATTGGCAACGTTTTTCAACTTTTACAGCGAGCAACAGACCCAATGTGACCCAGTCTGTGCTTGATGTCATTCCATTCAAAGTAAATAGTAAATGTCAAATGCTGACACTCAGTGTGAATATGGGGTAATGATACCACGATATGAATATGAATAAGATTCTATGTATGCAAGCTGCATGAAAGTGTCATTAAGGGTCATTTGCTCAATTATGTCATTTTAAAGGTAAAAATGACACTGTTTGACTTGACATAACTTGTCAAACATCTGTCGTAAACATAATTGTTTCTTGAATATTTTTCTGATCACTTTTTCAGTGGAACAAACTAAATTAGTCATTAAAGCATCTCATTAAAAGTGTCAATACACTGTCAAATCATTTTATGACTGTGTAATTAATGCATTGATATTTAATGATGTTTTATGGACAAGTTCAATTAGCTACCACTGTAATTGAGGTCAAGACAAATACCAATGAGGTTGTTATAAAACTTATGACACAATTTTAACGGCATAACAACAATCATGTTTATGATAAGTTATGCTGTTATGGTATTGTCAAGATGTCATGACAAAGACAGGTTGTGTTATGTCATTATTAGAAAGGTTTCATGACAGTCTTATGAACACCCCCTTCAAGAAGAGTGTTGCCATTTTTGTCGCTTATTTGGTTCAGTAAACAAGAAAAGAAAACGATTGAGAGCAGTGTTTTCCTGGGTCCCATAAGTGGCTCATTAGATTCATCGCAAGATTCTGGTCGATTTCCCCTTAACAAGTTGCACTTGTTTCCCATTACATTGCTTGTTATGTGGTCAACTAACTTAAAGTGCCCTTATAACACTTTCCCAAGTGTTAGCTTTTATATAATGCGTGATAAGCTTTAGTAGCTGATTGTGCATTTAAAAGCTCTCCAGAGATTAAACTGCACGGTGGAGTTATAGTTTACACACATTGCAGCTCAACTGGGTTGTCAGTATATTTCTTATTTTAATGTAAAATCTATGCTGTTAACAAACCATTAAATAAGGCTTTTGGATCAATAAACTACTAATTAGCTTCTTTTTAATATTTATTAAGATACTAGTTGGGTTTAGGTTTTGGGTAGGATTAGCCAGGGCTATAAAATAAGATCATACTTTATAAGTGCTAATTAAGAGTTCATATCTTAATAGAAGGTAATGATCCAGTAGTAAATGGTTTGAATTGTCACTTAAACTAAGATGTTATTAAAAGCACCACTATCTTATTAATAAGTATTTTATAAATTTAATAGGTAATAATGTCTATTGGATTAGTACCAGTGTCTAATGAATGATTTCTAGTATCTTATAATGCATACTAGTATCTATGCACTAAGTACTGGTGTTTTTTTAATGGTGCTGATATCCAAACAATAAGCATTAATTACTGATGAATCAGTGCTTGTTAACTGATATGTTGATTTTTTAAAATTATTATTATTAAAAAATAACAGCATGAAAATAAATACTCATCTGTTTTATAGATTAAGTGTTAAAATTAAGCCACATATGGAACTGAACAACTGTTTGTTAATGACAATTTAATGTGATAAGTGTCTCTCTTCTGTATTTGTATGGTAAGGACACTGTGTTCATATATGTTCTGCTTAACGTAATTTCAAGATGACAACACATGCCGTTCGGCTTGGAGCTCAATTTCTGTCATCAAACTCAGAGTTATGCTTTTCAATGGGACCACAGTTACTAAACACAGTGCTTACATTGAGCAGACACCCATAATTTATGACTCTCAGGAAATTATCAAATTGTTGTTACAATCTTCCTATAAACATAAGTCAGCAAAGAAGTATTAGCACTGTAAATTCAATGCTTTATGTTTAAAGCATGACTAAAGTATGGAGTTGCACTTTATTTTAAGGGTAATTAAATTCCTACACTGTAAAATGACACACTTTGTGTTGGAACAACATGAAGAAATTAAGAATAGCCAAGGAGTCGCCGATGCTCGTGAGATATATGGCGTGCTAAATATCTGGAGCTGTCTGCGATTTAAATCATGCTGTGTGAAATGTCTAATTGAAAATAACATCGGCGATTACCTACAGCCAATCAGAGAGCAGCATCCACTAGTGTGGTTACCTGAAGGCCAGCGGGAGGTTGGTGGAGAAGTTGAAAGTGCTCATTTTCAGGTTATTTGGACACAAGAAATAAGGGAAAAACTAGCAGAATTTAGCAGGAGCACTTGTGTCTGTTTGACGTGTCATCTGAGCAATACCACAAAAAAAAGTTGAGCAGAAATTACTAATTCCCTTTTAACCCAGGTGAGCAAATATGTACGTTTTCTACCCCATTAAAGGCTTCATTCTCGTCATGTAGTTAATATCTAAAGATATACTACGTGTTTTTGGTTGTGAGGCATAGTTTGGACAAAGTTGTCTGCGATTCTTCCTATTTTAAAGTCATACAGTGTAAACCCCCTGTCGTCGATCCATCTTGCAGCGTTAACAAAGCAGCGACAAAACGCTAGCCCAGATAGTCATGCAGTGTGAAAACATCTGTGACACGACTTCTCTGAAAATCATGCAGTCTGAACTCGGCATAAGTTGTCCCCCTAAAAAACCCAAGAATTGTGTTGCTTGTTTTAAAAAAGTAGTTTAAACACACAGAAAATATATGTATTTACTATGGTCTGGGTTAGTTGCATATAATTATGCATAATTCTTTATAATTAGTAAGTGCATGCAACATGTGTAACTGTCACCAAGTGTGTTTTGGTAATATGGTAACCACTGTTACCAAGTATGACCATCTTGATTAACTCCGTGAACTGGATTGCTTTAGGAGTGATTATCAAACATCAGACCAAAAAACACTTAAGTGGACATGACAATAATTTGAGAGTCCCTTTGTTAAGCAGTCACAAACACAAACAATATAATTCTGTCAAAGGTAGTTTAGATAGCATTTCAGAACTAGTGTATGTCACTGTAATTATACTTTGTCAAAATAAAAGATAACAAACACATGAAACAACATAATGTTGCTATGGTTACCATGGTGTCAGAGCAAATCCTTGAACGAACCATTTCAGACACCATAATAAAAGAGTTTATATGTATTATAAGAAAATAAAAGTGTTTTTTTTTATGTTGGATGCATGTAAACCTGATTTAGGAGACCAACAAAACAAAATTAGCAGTCTTTAAAAAGCATAACAGGTACACTTCAAATAAATTAAGAACTATTTAAGTAGATCGGAACTGTCTATGAACTGATCTAAACAAGTTCATCGAAAAAGTATAGCCAAAGCAAAAGCTGTCCAGAGTTAACAGGAAACTTTGTAGTGGCAGGATCAAATTTATTTGGAAGTTTCATGCCAAGAGAGATTTATAGCAGAACATCCCAGTAGGCTCTTGTTAGATACACAGCAATCTGGTTGTTGTGGTGTTAACTGAACAACATCATTCACACTGAAAATCACTTTCTGCACCTATGGGTTTTAGTTGAAAGTGTTTTTAAGGCAGAAAGTAATATGTTATCCTTATATATATATATATATAAAGAAACAGAATTTGACCTAAGAACAGGCAGAGATCAACAAAACCTTTTTTATTTTGTCTGACACGGTCAGCAGTTCAGATTTTTCTCACCCCCCAATGCTTTCAAAACCTATATTTATTTATTTATTGTTCTCTTTCGCTCTCTCTTTCTGTCTCTCAAAAAGTTTTAAAAATAGGTTCTTTTTTGATAAAAGAGTAACAATTTAGAACATGTTTTATTTGCCTTGAAAGATATAAATTCATAAACAGCTTCTCAGGAAAAGTAACTCCAGGACTACCACAAGATTTCCTCCAAACCAGCAGTTGGGCAAAGTGGAAATGAATCCTCCTGTCTGAGTGAGTGAAATGTTTTCTTTTGTTTCACTGCTGTCATTGCTATGCAGATGATACTCAATTTTATCTGTATCCTTCATTCTGTTCTGACAAATGCAATCTCCAAGAGGATCTCAGCATGTCTCTCTGACATATCAAACCGGCTGCCTACTCATCACCTCAAGCCTAATCTTGACAAGACTGAGCTCCTTTTCCTCCCTCACCAAATCTCTCAAATGTCCTAGCTGAAGGTCACGTAGCTGTTGCCTCCAGGTGTGCAAAAACGCTTGATGTCATATTAGCTGACCTTTGAAAATGCAACTTGTCAAGCTACAAACTGCTGACATGAAGCACAGAGACTTCTTCCAAATTCTTCTGAGTGATGACTTAAACAAATGGGTGAAATGTTGTATTGATCTAGTTGCGGACTTGTTCATAGTAGAGTCAGTTTGAACGATATCTTTCTCTTTCGTGCTTCTGCTCACTCGCTCCACAGTTGCTGTCTATTCACTTATATCAAGCAAAAAAAAAATTCTTTCTTTTTGATCAAGCAGATTTGATCGACCAATTTGTCATGTTGATCTACAGTAAATGTTCATTTTTGAGATTAATAATTATGTAAAACTGCATGCACTTTCATGATTAGGAGACCGTGGTTTTACTATAGTAATACTTTAGTAATACTGTGATAAAACTGTAGGAATCATCACTGTAGTATCTTTGTTTTTGTGTGCAAACAATGGTTTTGCTATAGTAATATTGTAGTATTAGTACTGCAGTAAGCCTTTAGTAATTATTAGAGCCACACGGAATCTGCGCGCCCAGAATTCCGCAGATTTCCGCAGATTTTTTGCCCATCATTGATTCTGTTTATTTACTTGTGTAAATGTGTGTAAATTTTATATTTATTCAGTTTTTTTATTAATTTCAGTAATAATCTTGATTAATATGAAAATATTCATATGATTTGTTTACAAAACAGTTTGTAAAGTATAATTTTCTGTCTTTTAGTAAAGATTTTTTATGAGAGACTTGTTTTGTTTACCCAAATACAGTGGATCTAATTGGATTCGCATTGTAAACATTAAATAAAAGTTAAAAATGTATTACTTTTTATTTCATATATTAAGGTTTTAGTATAGGCGCCACGGTGGCCTAGTGGTTAGCACGTTCGCCTCACAGCAAGAAGGTCGCTGGTTCGATCCCCGGCTGGGCCAGTTGGCATTTCTGTGTGGAGTTTGCATGTTCTCCCCGTGGTTGCGTGGGTTTCCTCCGGGTGCTCCGGTTTCCCCCACAGTCCAAAGACATGCGGTACAGGTGAATTGGGTAAGCTAAATTGTCCGTAGTGTATGTGTGTGAATGACAATGTATGGATGTGTTTCCCAGAGATGGGTTGTAGCTGGAAGGGCATCCGCTGCGTAAAACAAATGCTGGATAAGTTGGAGGTTCATTCCGCTGTGGCAACCCCGGATTAATAAAGGGACTAAGCCGAAAAGAAAATGAATGAATGAATGAATGAGGTTTTAGTATTAATACTCCCAAAATCAATCTGCATAAATCCACAGATTTTTAACAAAATACTTCGCAGAAATAGCAAAAAATGTCAGCAGATTCTCTCTGGCCCTAGTAATTATAACTGTAGGAACCACAGGACCAATTCAGTTTGTATTGCATTTAACATAAGTTATGCAATAATAATAATATAAAAAAACAACAAGTTAAATTGTATGATAAAGAATTTATTAAAAACATTTCCTTCTTATTTGAAACAGAAGTTTCAAAGTGATAAACTGTATGTGTAAACAGTTTACATGCGCCATTATGATTCTGAGAAATCAACTACAATTTTACAACAACAACAAAAATTGGCGATAAAGCACTGCAATACAGTGGTAAAAGGGTTTTTAATCAAATATTTACATATAAACAAGTAAGTAATTAAATGAAATAGTAAAATTATGCTTCATTTTGTGGTTACTATGGTTTTACTTCAAATGCCATAGTAAAATTATAGTCCATGGTTTTACTGGTTACTGCAATAAAACAGGGTTGTACAAGTTCAGGATGTTTAAAAAATCATTCTGTGATGAATTCTGTGATACAAAATAAGTTGTTAATCTTTTGGGACCATTAAGCTGTTTCGGAAAATATTGTTACTGAAAAGGCTTCTCTGTTTTGTTATATTGTAACTTAAGTTTACTGCCAACGTTTCCTATCACTTGACAATCTCATCTACCTGCGCTTTGGAGTTTATTTGTACTGTTTACAACAATACTTACAACATACTTTAAGTTTTTAGGTTAAAGCAAACTATCTTACCACTTACTGTTGTGTTTACATATATGAAGCCATTTGCTAAACATGAACATCAGGTAGTCTGTTTGTATAGGTTAATATGACTGACATAAAATCCTTTTGTTTTGCCAAGAAATGTATGATCACGCAATAGCAAAGAGAAAGCCTTCAATGTGACAGGTAAGACACTATATATTTTATCCATTGAGCGTCAAATCAATTTAAAGTTTCTAAACTGGAGAAGGAACAAAACGACGTGTCGAGGTGTCAGAAAAGTGAAATGGGAAGCTTGGCTTGTAGACGTGGGTGGCTTGAATCTTTTGTGTGCTGAAGACACTCGACCTGAAAAGTATTTCAGTGTGTTCAAAGACATTCACTAAAAAAAATCTGGAGAAAGTCTGAAAATGCTTTCTCCTTCAGGTTGAATTCACATTAAGCAGAAGTATAGCCCAAGATTTGCTTAAAAAATACCACATCAGTTAAAGAAATGGACTGCTAAAGTTCAATATTTCCTTAGATATAAGATTCAGTGACTATATATATTCAGTCATTCATTTTCTTTTCGGCTTAGTCCCTTTATTTATCTGGAGTCGCCACAGCAGAATGAAACACCAACTTATCCAGCATATGTTTTAATGCCCTTCCAGCTGCAACCCATCTCTGGGAAACATCCACACACACTCATTTACACATCTACACTACAGAAAATTTAGCCTACCCAATTCACCTATACCACGTCTTTGGACTTGTGGAGGAAACCGGAGCACCCGGAGGAAACCCACGCAACCACAGGAAGAACATGCAAACTCCACACAGAAATGCCAACTGACCCAGCCGAGGCTCGAACCAGCGACTTTCTTGCTGTGAGGCGATCGTGCTACCCACTGCGCCTCCGTGGCACATATATATATTTTTTTTTATTTGTTTGTTTTGCGTAGTGTTCATAAAAAAGTTTAACTCAAAAAAATAATTTAAAACCTCAAAACTTTAACCCTAAATTATCAAGCCTCTGGCATCTGCACATTTATTGTATGTTACACTGAAGTGAACTAAACTGAACTTTAACTATAACAAGAACTGAAGCAGTTTCAATCTACTATAACTTGATTATAGCTTCAAAAAGCACCACACATTCTCTACTGGAGACAAGTCAGGACTGCAGGCAGGCCAGACTTTGTAATGTGTGCAGAATGTGGTTTTGCTTTGTTTTGTTGAAATATACATATGTAAAAGAAGGCAGCATATTGTGCTACAAAATCTTTATAAATTTTTCAGCATTAATGGTGCCATCACAGAAGTGCAGTTGTCCTGATCCCATGTGCTGATATCTTTTATAGATGAACGAAGATTCATGACGCAGCACCGCCTGAGAGATCAGAGATTACACTTGTTCAGCTTGGGCTCGCACCCTTGTCCTTTACTCACTTAAATTCCTCCAGAGTCCTTGAATCTTTAAATTATATTATGCACTGTTGAAGGTAATATATCCAAATGTCTCCCTATCTTTCTTTAAGGAACATTGCTTTTAAACATTTTGATTTTCTCACATATTTGTTGGCAAACTGGTGATCCTTGACCCATCTCTGCTCCTAAAGGACTAGACCTTTCTTGGATTCTGTTTTTGTATCAAATCATAATTACAATCACCTGTTGACATCACCCAATTCAAATTACATAATCTGAAGGTCTGAATGACAGGAAAGGATGTATTTTTTCCAATGAAATTAAGTTGACCAGACAAAACATGACATATTTTGTGTTCATATTGTCTGCAATGTAAGACAAGCTCATGTAAATTTGGAAATCGCTATTTTCTTTTTTTTATTTGCGTCTATCGTCCCAACATTTTTTCTGATTTGGGGTTGTAGGATTTTGCATTTTTCTAAATATCTTTTTTTGTGGGTGTTTGACAGAAGAAAGAAACTCAAATACGTTTTGAACAAGCGAAGGGTAAACGATAACTACATTTTCAGCATTTTGCATGCGTGTGTGTGTGTACATTTTTTCCTCAGTGGAGAGCAAAGAGTGGAAATGCTTCCTTTAAAAAAAACTGCATAGCTTTCATAGAAAAAAAAGGTTTCTCTGTTAATTATTATTATTATTTTTTTGTTTATTGTTAGTGGTTATTAGCTAGCACATGAGTATGAGCTTCAGCATGATTTGACACGCACTGTACTTTCATAATTGTACTACTAAAACAAAACAAAAACTCATATAGCAGTAATGCACATAATAATGCCTCTATAATGCATTTTCATCCCTTAATGCAGTCATAACTTCCCCCTCTCTCTCCCTCTCTTTGTGTAAATTGTTTTGAGAGTGAGAAAAATGCTCTATTAATGTTGGCGGTGCGTGTGCCTTTGTGGGACTCCAGTCGCTGCATGTACCCGCACTGCTGTTAGAGTTAAAAGTTGCAATTAAGAGTCTGTGTAATTGTGCTGGATTGAAGTGAAGCAAATGATCGCTCCAGGTGTTGTTGAACTCGATGCACACGAGCACAACAATGTGCTTAATCAGTGCTGTCTGTTTGCTTTTGTTATGAGCAGCCAGCAGAATTTAGTTGCGCGACTTGTCTGGAATAGGTCAATACTTTTTCATTAACAGTGTCTTTGTGCCTTTAGGCTCTCAATGTGTCCAGTCATGCCTCCAGCAAAGCTTATTAGCCACATGAACCCTGGGACTCGGACTGCGTTCAGCGGCATCAGAGATTTAAAATTAATGATTTGTTTGCTTTCATCTCTGCGACGTATTTTGCTGTGAATTGTGGTTCCATTAATTAATGTATTTATTAGTTTTCTTTTTATATTATCGGATCGATTATAAATAAATAGATGTAAAGGAATGGCTGCTATCACATCTAAAAAAAAAAAAAAAGACAGTGCCTGTGAGTAATAATTATTGTATCTTGTGATGCCCTTAGGCAAGGTCTAAAATAGATGGTTTGTCAATGGTTGGTGACTTGAGAAAATATAAATATATATTTTGAAATGTAATTTACAAAATCAAGAAATAATTTAATAATAATAATAATAATTATTATTATTATTATTATTATTATTAAATTATTTCTTGATTTTTATTATAAATATATCACTATAATATAATAAATATAAATTATCATAATTATCATAATTATCATTATGGGTGTCATGGTGGCGCAGTGGGTAGCACAGTTGCCTCACATCAAGAAGGTCGCTGATTCAGTTGAGTCAGTTGGCATTTCTGTGTGAAGTTTGCATGTTCTTCCCGTGTTTGCGTGGGTTTCCTCTGGGTGCTCTGGTTTCCTCCTCTAGTCCAAAGACATGCGGTATAGGTAAATTTAATAAACTAAACTGGCCGTATTGTATGTGTGGGAATGCAAGAGTGTATGGATGTTTCCTAAGGGTTGGGTTGGGGCTGGGAAGGGCATCTGCTCCGTAAAAACATATGCTGAATAAGATGGCGGTTTATTCCGCTGTGGTGACCCCAGATTAATAAAGGGACTAAGCCAAAAAAAAGATGAATGAATGAATGAATAAATATTATTATTATTATTATTATTATTATTGGCAGCATGGTGTTACGGCTGGCTGTGACGATAACAACGGGAGGCGAGGATCCAAGTGCAGTTATGTTTAATAAAAAACAGTATAGCAACTTACAGGGCGAATCCAAAAAATCATAGTCAGGCAGGCAAAAGATCACAAAGGCTGGCGGCAGGCAAGAGTAACAGAGAGCAAGGGCTATGGTCAAAACACAGATAAACAGGAACAAAGAAACGCGTTGTAAAGTCACTAAAACAGATAGCAATACTCAGCGAGGACTGAGCGTGTGTGTGCTGCTTATGTAGTGTGTGTAATCAGTCGTGATGGTCCTCCGCTGGTGTGTGTGCAATCAGTTGTGATATGGAGCAGGAGTGTCTCTGATAGTGGAGAGATCGCTGGTGATCGTGACACATGGTGGCTCAGTAGTTAGCACTGTCATCTAACAGCAAGACTGTCACGGGTTCGAGTCCCGGGTGGAAAAGTTGGCAATTCTGTATGAAGTTTGCATGTTCTCCCCATGTTTGCGTGGGTTTCCTCCAAGTGCTCTTGTGTCCCCTGCAAAGACATGCAGTATAGGTGAATTGAATAAATTGTCTGTAGTGTGTGAGTGTGAATGAGTGTGTATGTGTGTTTCCCAATACTGGGTTGCGGTCGGAAGGGATCCGCTTTGTAAAACATATGCTGGAATAGCTGGTGGTTGATTCTGTGTGAAGTTTGCATGTTCTCCCTGTGGTTGCGTGGGTTTCCTCCGGGTCCTTTAGTTTCCCCCACAAGTCCAAAGACATGTGGTATAGGTGAATTGGGTAAGCTAAAACTGTCCATAGTGTATGAGTGTGAATGAGTGTGTATGGGTATTTCCCAATGATGGGTTGCAGCTGAAAGGGCAACCACTGCGTAAAAACATATGCTGGATAAGTTGGCGGTTCATTCTGTTGTGGCGAACACTGATTAATAAATGGACTAAGCCAAAAAGAAAATGAATGAATGAATTAAACTCATAATGTTCATAAGATTTCAAAATTACAAAGCCATTGAAAATAAATAAATCAATAAATAAATCAACCAACAGGCAAGTAAAACTGTTTCACATATTTGCAAGTTTTTACTTGCCTTTGGCTCTTCCTGAATAATAATCATAGGCATCGCCCCTAAGTGTTTAATTAAGACCACAGTCTTGCAAAGTTCATTTCATAGCTTGTTGCAACCGATTACAGTTCTTCTTTGAAAGTGATAAACCATTTTGAGCACAAACAGCAGCCTGTGATTTGACTATTCTCTTTGAAAAGCCTCTTTGATGTCATTCTCAAACTTGAGTCTTTAAGCATTGCTGTCAAGAGCTTTTTCATATTCTGATGTCAGAGCTGAACTCTTAACTCGTGTTGAACAGGCAAGCTCAGGTTTGATGATTTCTGATTGCAGATGTGTTTATCTGCACCAGGCGTCCTCCCACCCTTTGATTCGCACACTTTTCAATCACAATTCTGTGATTCTTTAGGGAGTTACACATCTCCCCTGTGGCTCAGAGATGAGGAAATGACTCCAGACAGTCACCTATATTACTCTTCTCTCCTCAATTAAGAGCTGGAGATGCTGCTCTTGATGAGACTTTTTGACTCCAGAAGAATTCATTAGCGCTCCTTTGACATGAGCGTCAGTGATCTGTTATCTCCCTGAGGAGACTCAGAGTCATATCGCTTAAATCAGGGTTCAGACATGCGGTGAGGAGACCGCTGGAGCCGAAACATCTCTGATGGGCAGATGAAGGGGATTTGAGTAGCAGGGATCAGTCTTGAATTATAAATAAAGAGTCGAAAACACATAAATTTTTGACCAAAATAAACAAAAATATTGTACTTATTGCTGTTGAACTTTATTTTAATATAATTTATTGATGCCACAAAAGTCATTACATTTCAGAAGTCATTCATTTAGCCTTCCATGTCACAAGATCCTTCATAAATCATTCTAATGCCATTTATGTTTTTTTTTAATCTAATATTATTACTGCCTTTTATCATTTAAATGGAAATGTTATTGACCTCAGTCCCCAACATTGTAGATTGATATCAGCCTGAACCTCACGTCAACTTCGTCAAGTTGTCTGTGCCAATTCAATCGGCAGTTGTATTAATATTTACAGGTGCTTTTATTGATTGAGTTGACGTCAGAACCCAATGTCTGACATCAATCTCCATCATTGTTTAGATGTCAAACTGATGTCAGAACCCAACACTGGAAGTGGATGTAAGATTTAGGTCTAAACGTCATTTGAGATAGACATCAGTCTGAACCAACATCAGCTTTATTAACTTATCTGTGACAAAGTCAGGTGGCTCAGTTTTTAGCACTGTCGCCTAACGGTCGCTGGTTCGAGTTATGGCTGAAAATTGTCTGTAGTGTATGAATGTGTGTATCAATGAGAGAGAGTGGTTTCCCAGTGCTGGGTTGGCATCCACCATAAAACTGGGTCAACTGGAAGGACATTCATTCATTCATTCATTTTCTTTTCGGCTTAGTCCCTTTATTAATCCGGGGTCGCCACAGCGGAATGAACCACCAACTTATCCGGCATTTGTTTCACGCAGCGGATGCCCTTCCAGCCACAACCCATCTCTGGGAAACACATCCATACATACACATTCACACACATACACTATGGACAATTTAGCTTACCCAATTCACCTGTACCGCATGTCTTTGGACTGTGGGGGAAACCGGAGCACCCGGAGGAAACCCACGCAACCACGGGG
>CAIGQQ010026963.1:10146520-10173477 GCA_903798035.1 Danio albolineatus | reverse complement strand
GCAAAACAAAACAAAAACAACAACAAATAAATTAAAAAAAAAAAATAATAATAATGTATACAAATACAGAAAAAAAATAAAGCAAAACTAGAGATTACAGAATACCCTTCACAAATGTATATCAAATTAAATAAATAAACAAATTGACATTGAAATAACCAAATAACCATCATTTTTACATACAATTCCACTTTATCTATTTACAAATTGCATAAAAGGGGACCACACCTTTTTAAAGACCTCTGCTTTACCTCCTATTGCATAGGTTAATTTTTCAAGTGCAAGGTTATCAGTCATTTCTTAAATCCACTGTGAAAGAACAAGTCTCTGGATGTTTTTCCATACTAAAGCAATCACACGTTTAGCTTGTATTAAACTAAAATCCATGAGCTTCTTTTTGCTTGCATTTACCGACACATTTTCAGGATATATATGCAATAAACACAGCTTTGATACCATAGGAGTATGTTCTCCTGTCATTTCACAAACCACATCAAGAACCTCCTTCCAGAACATTCGTAGCTCTCTGCACTCCCACATACAATGAAACAATGTGCCAATTTTTATTTTGACATTTTGTATGTCATCTGGAATGTTAGGATTAATCCTTTGTAATTTGACAGGGGTCATATATCAGAATCAGAATCAGTTATATGTCCACATCATCCATTTATATTGTAGTATTCTACATCTAGTGTTGATAGATTGGGTTTGAGCCAAAAAAACAGGCACGTTCCCATTCCTCAACAGTGATATATCTTCTTGTAAGCCTCTTTTCCATGCTGAAAGATATGATTGGGAGCTTTCCTTTGGTCCAGTCAGTAATGTCTTATAAAACATGTATGGCATTCCTCTATCGTTAATGTGATTTAAAGTACTTTGTCCTAATATAGAGAGTTGGGGTTCTGAATAGTTTTTAATTCTTGAATATATATAACTTCTAATCTGAAGGTATTTTAAAAAATGTTTCGGTGGAAGATTATATTTTATAGCTAACTGCTGAAAAGTCATGGGTGTACCTCCTTCATATAGGTTTTTTACCATACATAATCCTTTGACCTGCCAATTTTTAAACCCTATGTCACTTCTTCCAGGTGTAAAATAATTATTGCCCCGTATTGGTGAGAAGGGGAAATGGATATTGGTTTGTAGCTTTTTTGTGTGTGAATTTGCACAATCTCATGTATACATGTTAGTGCAATTAGCTCATTCCCTTGTCAGGGTCAGATTAACATAAGAGCTAGGCGTGGTTGAAGAGAGAGAAGGGGGCCCTTGATTGGCTGATTATTAATTTGCATTATGATGCGGGAAACGCCTCTTTGCCTTATGCTTTAGCATGTCGATAATGTGAAGCATACGCTTATTTCACGCGGTTGCCATTTTAAAACACAAGAGTGAGGCTGCGGTGGGAAGAAACCTGAAAGTACAGTATACAGGGTCAGCTCTGTAAACATTGCAACAACATGCTGTGTACTACAAAACTGTTGCCATGGTTTAAAAATGCAGAAAGGGTGTAAACATCACTTTAATATCATTCAGTTAAGTTTAATTTAAACAATTAAAAGCATATTAGGCATCAAACTACGTCAAAATCTCTTTAAGAGTAATACGCTTAAGTGTCCTCCTAGACTTCAGTTCATGGCACTAGGTAAACACTGTTGGGGCTTCCCTGCTTCAGCCTATGTAACCCGGTGACCGATAAAACAATGCAGTCCTCTGTAGCACACCCTCGTGTTGTATGTAATGGTGTTGTCCCGGTACTGAAGTTTAAAAACGTCCATTTCCTGCTAGCATTTAACCACCGCTGAGCCCGTTCATAAATAGCGCTGATTTGCCATAGTATTCACCAGTGCTCAACAGAAATGACTGTTATTGGCCATTAAGTTCATCAGTTTACCACTCTTCACCGAGTGCGAAGACAGACACACGGACACTGGAGCGATTTAAAGCCGTGAAGATCAGTCGATTCATCAAGCGGATCGCTCATCTGTGTTTGCACTCAGTTAACATCAGTGAAGTTTGTTGAACTGATGACCTTCACGGCCAATCGCAGTCATTTCTTTTGAGCACATGAACACAATGGCAAATCAGTGGTGTTTGAGAACGCCACCAACAGTGCCTTAAATGTTAACGGGAAATGGAATTTTTTTTAAATTTCAGTAATTAAATTTTGCATCATGACGAGTCTAATATAGTAAAAGAATCAGTTCATTAACTGGAGTTTGATAAATGACGTCTAAAACGTGCGTTTGGGTAAGAAAACCTTAGCTAACTAGTGCCATTTCCCTTAACTTAGCTGAAAATTAGGTCCAATATCCCTTTTTAATTTTCACTATTCATTCAGAATGAACTTTCGGGTCACTCGGAAAGTATACATTTGTGTCACTTTCTCTTCACTGATAAGATACCCAGGTATTCAACATTCTTGTGTGATTCAGGCAATACTTTTGGGTTTCTTCCCACCACAGCCTCGATTTCGCTGTTTAAAATGGCTGCTGCGTGAAATCAGTTTATTCCTTTCGGCTAGCTGCTATTCAAAAACAGTGATGCCACTAAACTATGTTTCGAAGTGGCTGTAGCTCAATCAGAGTTTTAAATAGCCCCATTTAGTTCCAGGTAAGGGTGAACAAATGTCCTGTTTTTCCCGTCCCTTATTTCCCAGGACAGTTCTTTATTTCAGCTCTTCCCTGAGAACAGTCCTGTCAAAGGTAAGCTAAACAAGCACATCATAGAACAAAAAATCTAATCAAAACAGTATCTGTTATTAGCATGCAGTAAGAGAGCTTAGAATCGGCAGAATCATGCAAAATGGACTCATAACTGAAGCGCTCGGCCTCTCATAACGAGACTGTATGCGACCAAATCAAATAGTCTACACAGAGGGTTATCTAAATGTCCATCGCTGCGGAGTATCTACCTTAATAAAATACATGGTTTAAGTTAGAGAGCAAATTTTAAATTAATACATTTCCTTTTTGGTAAGCTGTCATCTCACTGCAAGAAGGTCGCTGATTCGATCAAGTCCTGGCTGGACCAGTTGGCATTTCTGTGTGGAGTTTGTACGTTCTCCCTGTGTTTGTGTGGGTTTCCTCTGGGTGCTCCAGTTTCCCCCTCCAGTCCAAACACATGCGCCATATCAATTGGGTAAGCTAAATTGTCCGTAGTGTATGAGTGTGTATGAGTGTTTCCCAGTGATGGATTGCAGCTGGAAGGGAATCAGCTGTGTAAAACATATGCTGGATAAGTTGGCGGTTCATTCCGCTGTGGTGACCCCTGATTAATAAAGGGACTGAGCTAAAGGGAAATTAATGAATAAATTAGCAAATTAATAATGTTAATAACAAATATAATAATTATAGCAAAAAAAGCTACTTTTGTGAGGCAATAAAATAAATGAGGCCCTTGGGTTTGCTATAGCCCCAGGGTCCAATATGTTCTTAATCCGGCCCTCTCCCCAGTTACAGTTGGGTTTAGACATTTACATTTGACTGAAATCGTATGATTTTATTCAAATTAACCGCTAAACTGACAAAATATAATGTAATTAAGTTTTCTTGGGAAATTGGGCTGTTTTTGACACTTGTTAGTATGACTGTGGATGTGTTTTTACAACAATTTTATCTTTGAAAAAATTGTTAAAAGTGATAAAACTTGAGCCTTAAAATATATTTTAAGTACCCTTAATCTATGAAACTTTATTTGTTTAAAATAAACTGTATGTAAGCTTATCTTTACTTTTTCTTTGGCATTCTAGTATTGATAGAATTTTGGTAGTTCCGTTGTTAAGGCCAGCTCTCACTACACCAGCATATACAAACAAAGTGGAAAATTACAGAAATACAGAACATAACTTTTCAGTGATTCTACGATTCAGCAAGTGTCGATTTAGCATGTTCAACTGCTGAAGAACAAGCACTGATAAAAAAAACCTCACCCCTCGGCGTCTGCCAGTACAGCGTTAATTGGTCTATTTACAGTACAGTTCATTTTGAAGAATTCTGTCTTTTTGACATACCTTGTATTTAGTTCAGTGAACATTTTCAACATGTTCACACCTGCGACATCTATTGACCAGAAAACATAAATAGTACACCTTTTTGAACAGACTGTGTTGATTTTTCTATTTTTAACCTAGAGATTTCTTATAAGCAGTCAATGTTGTGTTTTGACCTTGTCTGTCATTTCCCCCCGTCTTTTTCTTTGCCTGCCTCTGTTTCTTTCTTTGTGTCTGGAAAAGTAAGACGGTTTTGTCTTTGATACTTTAAAGAACAATAGAAAGACTTTGTGCTTCTGAATACTGTGACTCAATTGTTTTCACAGTTTCTTAGAGGAGTTGGAGATTTATGATTTTTTTTATACAAAGTATGACAACACGGCTAAAATTATAACAAGTGTTTGTTCATTCATTCATTCATTTTCCTTTGGCTTAGTCTCTATTAGTCTCTCAGAGGTCGCCACAGCGGAATGAGCCACAGACTATCCTGAAATATGTTTTACGCAGCGGATGCCCTTCCAGCCGCAACCCAGTACTGGGAAACACCCATAAACATTCATTCACACACACATACATACACTGGGGCCAATTTCATCATCCAATTCACCTATAGTGCAAGTCTTTGAACTGTGGGAGAAACCGGAGCAACTGGAGGAAGCTCACACAAACACAGGGAGAACATGCAAACTCCACACAAAAAGGCCAACTGGCCCAGCCGGCACTCAAGCCAGCGACCTTCATGCTGTGAGGCGACAGTGCTAACCACTGAGCCACTGCGCCACCCCACAAGAGTTAATGTATAATTTAAATAATATAGTACAAATATATATCCAGGTCAAAAAATGAAACAATTTGTCATACATCAAATTGAATGGACAAAAGTTATTTAATCCTTTGGGGTCTGAGGTGACTTTGAGGCCCCTAAGATGTTTTGACATGCCCTGAAATGTGTGCTTATTTTAGCTATGATTAGTATTGGCCAACATGTTTATTGTTTGCTTGTTTTTTTTTTTATTTTTTTTTTATTTAGCACAGTGGTTCTCAAACTGTGGTACGCGTACCACTAGTGGTACACAAGCTTCCTTCTAGTAGTACACGGAGGAATCGCTGAATATTTAAAGTAAAAACATTAACACACTTTTAACCCTTTGACGTATACGATAACACTGATGTGATCAGTAAATTGATTTTAACAGGCTTGTTTTTAAATTTTGCAGTGCTGTAGCTGCTTTATTAGGCCTACTATGCTATTGTACTTCAGTACCGGTTATTACGGTGGTACTTGGAGAGACAATTGTTTTCTGAGGTGGTATCTGGTGAAAAAAGCTTGAGAACCACTGATTTAGCACAAAGTGTGCTACAACTATAATATGAGAAAGATGTTTGTACATGCTTGTACATGGTTAGGAAGTTTTGGAGAAGAAAATGTAGCTGAAATAAGGTCCAAAAATCACACTGAATGGGCCTGAATTAAAGCATACTAAAAAGCAGTGTGTCTACTTTATTGTTTCAAATAACCTTTTGTGAAAAGAATGTCAAAATATGAGTGAATTAATGTTCCATCATAATTTCTAGCAGGAACAACTTTCTATCAAAATGCGAAATATGGTAATTTTGTCCAGTAATAATATATATAAAATAAGCAATCATGCAAAAGTAATTTTAAGCTTCTTTTTGACAAAGGGATAAAATACAGTGATTTAAATGATACTGGCAAAGTATAAAGATTTATAATTATAAATCAAATCAAATATATACAATAAATCATATATAAATCTATCTAAAGTGAAATAAGTTTTAAAAGCTGTTGTACACTTGTATTATTTTGATATTTAAAAAAAGATGAATACATTTCTTGTTATAATGCTATATAATTGTTAGTAATATGTATGAATGAATAATGCAGCCACAGTCTGCTCACACCCATTTTTTTTCATTTCAGCACTGTTTTTATTGTCCTTACATAACAGCAGGATATTCTGTATCCCTCAAGCACACACACACACACAAATTACAAATCACAGAGGGAAAACAAAACAGTCGGATATGATTGCAAATGTATTTTACACAAACCTCGGAGCCTAAAGCAATGTTTACTTGGGACAACACCAAATTCACCTCATTTCAGAAAGCAAGATCAGACAAACAGGAAATGAAGACTTCATTCACAAACATTAAAACAGATCCTAACAGATCTTTCTTCTAGTACGTGACCAGACATAATGTGCTTTCGGAAACATTCTCTTTTTAAAGCAAAAAAAAAACAAAAAACTGAATAATACCACTTTTTTTAAGCAAGCAGCCAAGTGTCTTATGTGCATGTTAAATAGTGTGTACTAAAATGCCCGTATTTATTTTGTTCCTATATGGACAGATTTATTCAAATGATTATCTGTCCTATTAAAGCCGTCATTAGAGCTCAAAACCACCTGAAAAGTAGCAGAATGTTCTTGGCACTGAAGGATGTTATTTCATTAAATTACTGACTGTGAAGCCTTTTATTATGTTTTTTTTTTCACACTCTTTGAGTGCTCAGAGGTTGTTTTTTTTTTTGAAGCCCAGTTCACTCTTTTCTTTTTCCATTTTGACAGGTTTCAAAAGTGATCTACAGCAGACTCTTTCAACTCAGGGTGAAGTACTTTATTCTTTTTCTTTCTTACACCCACAATATCCTCCCACTGCTCTTTACTTCTTTTAAATGAAATGCGGTCATACTTTAGTTCTCATGTTGGAATTTAATTACACGAGTACTAAGTAAAATTAATGAACAACATGTAATCCGTTTGGTTAACAGCCTATAATTACATCTAATTATTGCTTTTTGTTTTTAAATTAATTATATTAGTGGGTATTAAAAGAGTACAAATGACTTTTAAATGAAATAATATTCAGCATTGTTATGCTGTAGAAAAGAAAGAATGTACGGCTTTAAGCAGGCTCTCTAGCACAGTGTGAACATCAGTTTTCTTTAAAATTATTATTTTTTTTAATCATATTTTTCTCTCCTTCACTGTCTGAGTGGCTTGAATGAAAAAAGCTGCACTTCCTGCTTAGTAAAATTTCATCTCTTGAATGTTTTTACCAGCTCAGAATCAGATTTATTCTTTAAGCAGAGCGAAATATCAGTGGAGGATTTGCATTGACATAAAGGATCTTCTCTCAGTTTTCTTATGAGTTGGGTTCTTCATTTCCTTGCTGTCAATCTCTCTCTGTCCTCTGCCCTTTTTGAGATACAGCAGCGTTTCTCTTTACCCAGAGTTCCTCACTGTCTGCCACCTTTAAGGCTCCTACTTTTTGAGCTCCAGGCAAAGAAACTCGCAAGGGGGATTCATACCTCTTAAAAGGATAGACTACAAAGAACAAGGGAACAAGGGCCCAGTGACTCGAAACAGAGCAGGGAAGGGAATAAATGAATGCCAAAGGAATCCCAGAGAATCCCGTAATGATCATGGGATTGTCTGGGGGTGATATTCAACATCTTCAAACAGAAAATCTGATCAGAGAAGTTTAATGAGACCAAAATCAAGAAAATAAGCCACCAAATTGAGGGTTTCCTTTTGAAGTATAAATATTTGCATCTCAAATGTATTTTTAGCATCAGCCATATGCCCTATATCCTAGTTGTTGATCAGTAGAAATGTGCATTTACTTACCACAGTGGCCTAGTGGGTACCACGTCCGCCTCACAGCAAGAAGGTCACTGGTTCGATCCCCGGCTGGGCCAGTTGGCATTTCTGTGTGGAGTTTGCATGTTCTCCCCGTGGTTGCGTGGGTTTCCTCCGGGTGCTCCGGTTTCCCCCACAGTCCAAAGACATGCGGTACAGGTGAATTGGGTAAGCTAAATTGTCCGTAGTGTATGAGTGTGAATGAGATTGTATGGATGTGTTTCCCAGAGATGGGTTGTGGCTGGAAGGGCATCCGCTGCGTAAAACAAATGCTGGATAAGTTGGCGGTTCATTCCGCTGTGGCGACCCCGGATTAATAAAGGGACTAAGGCGAAAAGAAAATGAATGAATGAACAGTAAAACTGCAACCAATTGGGTTCATTTTTGCACAAATCATGGATTAATGAAGGCTAAAGTTTTTTTGTGTAATACCATGCCATTACCTCATAAAATTAATTTAGCAAGCTAAACCATTTTAACTTAGCATCACATACTGTATCTATAGCTTTATGTATACATTTTCTGTTGGAGTAAACTTGCTCACCGTCTTATGTTGCATTTATAATGCATATCATTTCTTTACAATTTTTGTGAAACATGGCTTGACAAAAAAGCTCAAATCAGCAAATAAATGCATTGTTACTTCAGTGAATGCTTTTTTATCACACTTTTTTTCTTCAACGCTGGTTATGTTTAGGGAAAAGTTCAGTGTTGGTATAATGTGAACAAAAACAATCCCATATTTTCTGATTTAAATGTGTTCTGTTTATTTACACTTTCATATTGATTTATGGGACAATCTTTGTCAAACAAACCTTTCAAAAAAGTTAAAGTGGTTTATTGAAATTTTTGCTGGATTAAAAAAATATATATATTTGGGTTTGGTCACATAAAATATGGTGCAAAAATGAGCTGCTAGAACTGTACTTAGTAATTTTACTAATTCATTTCTATACTGTATTTAAAGTATATTATTTTTATTTGGTATATTGTTGAATAAAAAACTTCTTATAAAGTCAATAAAAGTCCATTTGTTAGATTGTAGTAAAATCTTTTTAAATAAAAAATGAACAGTAAATAGATCTTTAAGCATGATAAAGCAAAAACATTTTAGCCCAACTGATCAGACATTTGATATCTAAATTGCTGTAATATGCACATGATCAACTGTAATACATTTTTTTCTGAGTAAAAACACCCTTTTTAACACCACACTGGATATTTAACTTTAAAACAGCCACAACACAACATTTTTGCTTGTTTAATAATAGTCACTTTTTGCTATGGTAATTTAAAGTAGATAGTGTAGTGTATAGTCCATAAATGTATGTGATAATTAATAATTGCTTCTGTGGAGCTCTCTCACATTTCACATTTCAGGTGCTTTATTGGCATGACAAATAACTGTACATTCGTATTGCCAAAGCAGTGCAGCGACGCTGCGAACAAACAAGACAGTGCAAAAAAATATAGATAAGATATAGAGATATCTATCTCTCTCTCTTCACACACATACACCATGGCCAATTTAGTTTATTCAATTCACCTATACCGCATTTCTTTGGACTGTGGGGGAAGCCGGAGCACCTGTAGGAACCTCACGCTAACACAGGGAGAACATGCAAACTCCACACAGAAATGCCAGCTGACCCAACTGGGACTCAAACCAATGACCTTCATGCTTTGAGGCGACAGTGCTAACCACTGAGCCACCGTGTCGCCCCTCTCTATATACATTTTAAAGATTTTATTAGTATTCATTAAGAAGTACTATAACGTATACAGTATAATACACTTTATAATAGCATGGTATTTTAAGTGTTTGCATGCTTAAACCAAACTGAAACAAGCTAATTATGATTGTTCACAAACATAACTGCATAAAATATGAAGTTTTCTATGCATATTAAAATAGTATATATATCAAGCAAATTATTTTTACAACAGAGAAACAGCAGAAAAACTCATTTTGTATTTAATAAAAGTACAAAAAATGAAGTCCTGTCTGTACACACATGCTTTATTGAGTATATGCGAGGGCTCTCCTGAGAGTAAGTGCACTTCAAATCTTAAAATCAGTCAAGTCCTGTGAAGAAGTGCTTGTGTTTTCTGCGATACACTCAAAATGGAGTTTCCCGATAAGAGCTGAAGGGATAAGGCCTGCTTTTTAATGGACTTTTCTAGTGCCCTCCATGTAGTAAATCAATCTAAAATCATATAAATAGCCTCACCGTTACAGGAGACGAAACATAATCAGTTCGAAATCAGCTTAAGGTTTGTCTTCCAGCTGTGCGATAAAACTGTTTAAAGTTGTGAAAGTGAATCAGGTTGAGGGGTTACTGGACTTCAGAGATTTCAATTCAATTGAGTTTGATTTATCTGAACAGTGCTTCAAAACACATATTGTTCCAAAGCAGCTTTACAAAGATAATGTAGAGTTGAACAGAAGTAATTTGTGGTGTAATGGTATAACGAATTCAGTAACACTTCAGTTTAAGCACCAATTCCCACTATTAAGCAGTGGCTTGTGACATGTCCGTTATAAAAGTATTGACTGTTTATTTATACTTACAAAGTAAATATTCTGGGCGCCATGGTGGTGCAATGGGTAGTACGATCGCCTCACAGTAAGAAAGTCGCTGGTTCGAGCCTCTGCTGGTCCAGTTGGCATTTCTGTGTGGAGTTTGCAATTTCTCCCCATGCATGTTCACGTGGGTTTCCCCTGGGTGCTGCGGTTTTCCCCACAAGTCCAAAGACGTGGTATGGGTGAATTGAGTAAGCTAAATTGTCCATAGCGTATGTGCGTGAATGAGTGTTTATTGATGTTTCCCAGTGATGGGTTGCGTAAAACATATGCTAGATAAGTTGGCAGTTCAATCCGCTGTGGCGACCCCGGATTAATAAAGGGACAAAGCCGAAAAGAAAATGAATGAATGAAGTACAATTCTGCATTATCTTATTCTAAATTACTAGTTACATAATACCTAAACCCAAATACTACCTTAACATCTATTAATAAGCAGGAAATTAGTTTTAGCTAAAAGTTATTAGTAATGGTTTGCTTATATTTTTTTCTATTTCACACAGCTTAAATCTTCAAGGTTATGTAACTTAATTTTTCTAGTTGTCCCAACTTATATTTTGTAGTTTTTGTGGTATATTTTTCTAGCTGCTGCAAATTTAATTTTCTAGTAACTCCAACTTAATTTTTCTAGTCTTAGTTTTTCAACTTAGTTTTTCTAGTCTTGTAAAATATTTTTTTAGTTACCCCAACTTAAATGTTCTAGCTCTTATTACTTAATTTTCTAATTGGCCCAACTTAATTTTCTCAGTTGACCAACATAATTTTTCTTGTTGCCCCAAATTACCCAACCAAATTTAATTAATGTAGTTTTTAATATTTGCAGTACTAATAAATTGCTAAAACAAATGCATTTGTTAAGTTAAATGTGTTGTTGAGGGATAAAGTAAATAAAAATGTATCTGTTGAGCCATATGCAGATGCCATTTCAGAATAACAAACCTAGGAATACCATGACTGACCAATCAGGATAGAGTATACCAGACAATCATGTAGTAACATTAGTAATAACATGTAATAACACAAACAGTCATTGGACAATTGAATATTTTAACCAACTTCAACAAAGATTAATAAATGCTAAATCATAATGTACAAAAAGTATTAACTAATGCTAATACACAATTAATTGTAATACATACGTTTAATTAACAAACTCACAAGTTTAACCTCTTAATCTTTAGTGAATAATTAAATTAAATAACTTAAAAGGAGATCTAAAAAAATCATCATAAAACATTTATTTATTTAATTGTTTGTTTGTTTGTTTGTTTTGTTTATTTTATTTATCAGAGGTCAAAATGTATTTGATAATTATTTATATGTGTAACATTATAAATATGTCCTCTCTGTGCAATTTCCAAGCATTAAAATTAGAACACTCTACAGTAACTTTTTATTATTTATTATATTTACTATGAACAAACATACATTTATTTATTTATTTATTTATCTGTGCTAATGTTAGTTAATGAAAATAAAGTAATTCATTGTTAATTACTCAGCGCAATATCTAATATTAACAAGCACAACTTTTAGTTTTAATAATGCATTATTGAACAATTCTGATTAGTAAGTGCTGCACAAGCGCTGTACGAGGTCCGTAAATAGGTTAATTGCATTAACTAATGGAACCTTATTTTGAAATGTGGCCAGTAAATTATAAACCAAAATTATAGGTTTATCAAAGTGCATTGGCATTATTGATAAGACTGAATTATATATGTATTTTTTGGTATTTTTTAGGCAGAAAGGTTACAGACTGTATTTAATGTACTTTGATCATGAGTGATATTAATGAAAAAGAAATTAAAGAAGATTAAATATTACATATACAGTATAAATACACTGCATATATGTATGTATGTACTGTATGTGTGTGTGGTGTGTATGTGTATAAGCTCAAGCTTTTCTCTATTTATGTGTTCCTTTAGCTTGATGTCTCTGTTGCCTGTAATCATGGTAATCCTGCATATATATAGCAATTACAGCCTCAAGGTTAATAATGCTGAGGCTTTTACAGATCAAAGACATGTCGGAAGAGGATGTGACATATTAATCTGTGACATTTTATACCACATTATACAAGCATTTATTTGTGCTATTTGTGTCATACACAACACATGGCTGGATTTTTTTTTTTTGCATGAAACTTTTTTAATTTTTTCCCGCAAGAAACTTTATGCATATTAGCAAAGAGCATTGACTCCTAATGCTTGACTGGGAGATATGTTATCTATTGCATGCAGAACAAAACATCCACTAACAAAAACAGGATTATAGTGGAGAAATTTGCATTGTGAAGCAGAGTTAATTATCACTCTTTGTAAAAATGCAGGAACGGATACGGGAGGATTAAGGTGGGTTGTTGCTGTACTGACTGACTGAGCAGGTCACAGTAGGAGATGAATGTGGGGCGTCAAAGAGAGCTGCATGATCTTGCTCTTTGTAGTAAGCGAGTGTATGCGTGTATATGCGCTGAGGGAATTAAGCTCGAAATATTTGAGTTTGAGCATGCAAAATTTCTTTTGACACAGCAAAGGCGTCACGCAACATTTTTTTAAAGATAATTTAAACACATTATAATCCTAAAAGTAAAAAAGATACAATCAATTTCACTTTGCTAAAATGCTGCAGTCTTTTATGTGATTATTCATTCATTCATTCATTCATTCATTTTTCTTCAGCTTAGTCCCTTGATTTGTCAGTGGAATGAACGGCTAGCTTATCCAGCACATGTTTTACACAGCGGATGCCCTTCCGGCTGTAACCCATCACTGGGAAACACCCATACACTCTTGCAATCACACACATACACTATGAGCAATTTAGCTTGTTCAGCTCACCTGTACCACGTCTTAGGACTTGTGGGGGAAACCGGAGCACCTGGAGGAAACCCACACAAACAAAAGGAGAACATGCAAACTCCACTGAGAAATGCCAACTGGCTTAGCCGGGGTTCAAACCAGCGACCTTTTTGCTGTAAGGCGATAGAACTAACCACTGAGCCACCATGATGCCTCTTATGTGATTGTAATTATTATTATTTAAGGTCATGCTATGATGTATCTCTTTTGCATTGGGAAAACAGCATGATACAGATTTGCGTTAGATTTCACCAAACATGATCTTTGGAACACATAAAATGTACATTTGAATTCAGCAATCTGAATTTCTTTACATTATGATTTCAAATAATTTAGATTAATGTATCCACATGTAGTTTTTACATAAAGGATTATGTGCGCATATACAGTAAATGGCATGCACATCACTGCACATCCTTTTCTCCTATCATCGCCAATATAATTTTCCCTTTGCTTTAAAGAGGATACTTAATATGTATCTATTTTGGGTCCTACAAGAGGAGATGAGCACATGATGCTCTGAGTTGTGTTGCTCGTATTTATCAAGCAGTAAAATTGCATGCTCCTGTGGTCAAAACAAACCACCTGTGGATGAGTGTATGAAGTGGGACCTGATGGACATTTTTTTCTCCTCCACTTCACAGAGTGTTTTAGAAGTACGTGAGTGTCATTTATTACTCTACATTTTACAAAAACAGTAGCTCATTCCACCTCCCATATGTGATTATGACATTTCTAGATCATTTTAAGCCTGATTTCACAGGTAAACAATATATATATATATATATATAGATATAATTATAAATGTAGCTTTAAATGATTTTGTATGGACTTGTAGACATAATTATCAGTGGAAGTGTGAAAATTTGCACCGAAAAAAAAAAACAGACAAATTTGGGGTTGTACATTCATTCATTCATTCATTTTCTTAGTCCCTTTATTAATCGGCTTAGTCCCTTTATTAATCCGGGGTCGCCACAGCGGAATCAACCGCCAACTTATCCAGCATATGTTTTACGCAGCGGATGCCCTTCCAGCCGCAACCCATCTCTGGGAAACATTCATACACACACACACACATTCACACTCATACACTACGGACAATTTAGCTTACCCAATTCACCTATACCGCATGTCTTTGGACTGTGGGGGAAACCGGAGCACCCGGAGGAAACCCACGCAACCACGGGGAGAACATGCAAACTCCACACAGAAATGCCAACTGACCCAGCTGAGGCTCGAACCAGCGACCTTCTTGTTGTAAGGCGATCGTGCTACCCACCGTGGCGCCTTCCTGGAACATGATCTTATTTATTTAACATTCTATTGATTCTGAAATAATTTTAAACTATACAATGTATTTTTGGCTATTGGCAAAAATATAGCAGTGCAACATATGGCTGATTTTGTGGTCTAGAGCCTTTTTCACCAAGTACCACCTCAAAACAAATTGTCTCTCCAAGTACCACCATAATAACTGGTGTTGAAGTACAGTAGCATAGAAGGACTTATTTAAGCAGCTACAGCACTGCACCATTCAAAAACCAGGCAGATTAATTCTTCTAATTAAGAATATTTATTATTGTCAGCCACTTAAATAAAAGGTTTAGCCTATTAAAATCAATTTACTGATCACATCTGTGTTATTGTACGAGTCAAAGGGTTAAAAGTGTGTTAATTTTTTTACTTTAATTATTCAGCAATTCCTCCGCGTACCACTAGGATCAGAATCAGAATCAGAATTAGAATGGAGGAAAGAAGAAAGCTTGTGTACCACTAGTGGTACGTGTACCCCAGTTTGAGAACCACTGGTCTAGAGTTATGCCAGACATACAGTGGTCAACTTCTGAAGTGGATCAAAAAGTTCTTCAAAATTGTTCTAAGAATAGATGTTGGTCAAAGGTTTTAGGACAACTTGATCCACTTGAAATATTGAGTAATGTAGTGGCTAACTGAAAGAAACTTATTCAATTGTGATGTTATATTGTATATAAAATTACTAGATTGTTTTATATATACAAGTCAAGCAGATTTGGACTGACATGAGGGTGAGTAAATGATGACAGAATTGACATTTTTGACTGAACCATCCCTTTAAAACAGTGCTTCTCAACTTTCACCGGTCTGGACATTTTGTCTCTTTTATCCAACACGTACGGTTCAGTTCTACTAACTAGCTTCTGAATCAGGTGTGTCGGAGAAGACATGTTAAAAAAAAGGAAAGTCACGAAGCTGCGGCTTGCCAGGACTTCAGAAAGGCTGCTTTTAAAAAAGACTTGCAAAGTGTCATATTAAAAGTAGTGAGTTTGACCGTAGGATCAATGGCATATCGCCCCTTTCATGTTTAATAAATGACTTCAGCACATGTTTCAGGTCTTCTTTAATGAGGACAGCGCGATATATAGAGTCACTGTGCAGAACATTGCCCTCCGGGATTGTGACTTATACACAAGATTAACCTGAATGCGCTTTTCACCTTATACAAGGTGAGAGGCTACACATTAGCACTGCAGAGTAATAAACAATGATGAACTTTGAAGTAGTTCATCGTTTATTAGGCAGGTCGTTTGGATTCAAAGTGACTTTTTGCAGGCTAATTGCACACACAGGTCCCACTGGTGTTAAAGTGGCCCAAGGATGATTGTGTTGAGAAAGACTGTGATCTCAGTGACTCAATTATCGACTGATCTCTGTTTACAGCTGGACTCGCATTCCATGTGTTTGTAACTCAGACTCTTAAACACACAGGATTGTGAATGAATTGTCATTTGTTTCTGACATTGGAACGCTGTATTTCCAGCAGTCATTTTAAAAATCTAGTTATGATGATTTATAGATGTTAATAATAATTCACACAAAAGATGTTATTCACACATGTATAGCCAAATTTACATGATGCACATGTTTGATTAATGCAAATCAACAAAAACATTATGATTCACCAAATGTACACGCAAACAACTATGAATAATCTATAACTTTACACTATAAATATCCAGAATTTAATAGTTTTACAAACTATTATACAGTATTTATATATACTACCATAGTAGAGTATACACTCACCGGCCACTTTATTAGGTACACCTCACTGGTACCAGTTTGGACCACCTTTTGCTTTCAGAACTGCCTTAATTCTTCATGGCATATATTCAACAAGATACTGGAAATATTCCTGAGATTTTGGTTCATATTGACATGATAGCATCATGCGGTTGCTGCACATCCATGATGCGAATCTCCCATTCCACCACATCCCAAAGCAGCTCCATTGGATTGAGATCTGGTGATTGTGGAGGCCATTTGAGTACAGTGAACTCATTCTCATGTTCCAAAAATCAGTCCAAGATGATTCATGCTTTTTTACAATGCACATTATCTTGCGTATACACTGTGGTTATAAAGGAATGGACAGGGTCAGCAACAATACTCAGGTAGGCTGTGGCCTTGACACAATGCTTAATTGGTACTAATGGCCCACAGTGTGCCAAGTAATATCCCCCACACCATTATACCACCACCAGCAACTTGAACCATAGATACAAGGCAGGATGGATTCATGCTGTCATGTTGTTGACGTCAAATTCTGACCCTACCATCTGAATGTTGCTGCAGAAATCGAGACCATGCAGGCAATTTTTTACAATCTTCTATTGTCCAATTTTGGTGAGCCTGTGCAAATTGTAGCCTCAGTTTCCTGTTCTTAGCTGACAGGAGTGGCATTCATTCATTCATTTTTCTTCGACTCCCTTCAAGTCCCTTTATTCGTCAGGGCTCACCACATCAGTATATGTTTTACACAGCAGATGGCCTTCCTCATAAATTCACATTGTTCAACTGCAGAGTTTAATTTTCAACAAAATTCAATATAGGTTGTGTAAATAAATACTACGGATCACAAAATAAGAAAACATTTAATTAACATATAATTTTACATTTTAACTAATCTGTTACCATATATTGTATTTTAAAGTTAGATTTATTTTTTCTTGGTAAAGGAATATATATTAGGTTCATATTTTCAGCCGCTGCTTTTACAGCATTTCATTTTTTATGAATCAACACTGATGTCCAACCTATTTCACCAAGGTCCACTTCTGGCCTTGCTACAGCTTAAGCCTGAGTGTTCTTGTTAGAAAGTCTTGTTGCACTTGTTTAAATCTGATAAAGTCCTTCAGAGTGTTAAGAACCAAACCACATCTTCAGTCTTCCTGGAAAGCTTCAATAATGAGGCACATTTCTTTCATTCTCTACAAGCGGAAATCTGCTTCCAGTACATCAAACATTGTTTACTCTTAGCATTTGCTTTGCATCATTCTGTTGCTCTCTGCTATATAGTCATAAAATGAAAATTTGATACAAATGAAAACATGATATAAACAGTACTAACAAAATTCAATGCATGTGCACAAAAACATGATGCAAGTGTGGCCAAATTTGCATAGATGAATAATTTTCCTGCTTGAAAAATGTTAGCGAAACAAAATAAATAAAAATTATTCAGCTTTATTCAATTCATATTTATTTCTATAGCGCTTTTACAATGTAGATTGTGTCAAAGCAGCTTCAAATAGAAGATTATAGTAAATTAAAACAGTGTCAGTCCAGTTTGAAGTTCAGTTTAGCTCAGTTCAGTGTGGTTGAATTTTTTCTGCTGAAAGTCCAAACACTGAAGAGTAAATCCATCGACACACAGCTCCACAAGTCCTGGACCATGCAAGCCAGTGGCGACAGCAAAAAACAAACTTCACCAATTTACGAAAGTGAAGGAAAAAAAACATTGAGAAAAACCAGGCTCAGTTTGGCACGACCAATTCTCTTCTAGCCAAACTTCTTGTGCAGAGCTGCAGTATAAACCCTGGTGGCTGGAGAATGTTGGACAACCATCGTGGAGAAGCTGCAGATGAGAGAGGTCACAGGCTGGTGTCCAGGCTGGCCCTTTAGGATCAATGCGAGGACTCGTCTGTCACTGGGGTCTTACAGGAATCAGCTTCATGATCCCCACTCCTCCATGACCACCACAGCAGCTGGATACAGCCTGGTCCAAGATTTTGGAAACCTCAGGAATAATAAAAACAGACTAACATAAGCGCAGATGCCGTTCAAATTATAATGCCAGATATGAGAAAGATCCATCGCCTACAGAATATTCAATTGTACAGAATTAATTGAACATAGTGGACGTGAGGGGCTATATGAAAAAAGTTAGGGTCAATCTAATTCACATGCTAGATATAAAACTAATGATTATTTTGCATTTTTAAAACAGCCATGTCAGAAGACACATCCTGTGCTCATGAAATTGCTGTTAATCTGTCATAGAAAAGTCAAAATACTGGCATGCAAGCAAAGAAAACACTTAAGGAGATCAGGTGGTCAGAATATATTTTTTTAATGAACAAAATTGGGGCATCACGGTGGCACAGTGGGTAGCACGTTCGCCTCACAGCAAGAAGGTCTCTGGTTCAAGCCTTGGCTGGGTCAATTGACATTTCTGTGTGAAATTTGCATGTTCTCCCCGAGTTCACGTGGGCTCCTCCGGGTGCTCGGTTTCCCCCACAAGTCCAAAGACATGTGGTACAAGTGAATTGGGTAGGCTAAATTATCCGTAGTGTATGTGTGTGAATGAATGAGTGTGTATGAATGTTTCCTAGTGATGGGTTGCAGCTGGAAGGGCATCTGCTGCGTGAAACATACAGTATGCTGGATAAGTTGGTGGTTCATTCCACTGTGGCGACCCCAGATTAATAAAGGGACTATGCACAAAATAAATAAATGAATGAATGAACAAGATTGGTGATGACTTGCGAAATCAAATCATAAAAAAAATAAAAACACCAGTAGAACTCACGGCTATGTTTAATAGCGAAGAGCACTTCCACATTCACACATGTGAAGGGAACTCAAGGGATTGGGACTAAACAGCTGTGAAGCCTTTAGAAAACCACTTATCAGTGAGGCTAATGGGAAAAAGGCTTCAATTTGCTATGGAGCATAAAGATTGAATTGGAGTAATGGAAGAAGGTTGTGTGGTCTGATGAGTCCAGATTTACCCTGTTCCAGAGTGATGGGCACATCAGGGTTGGAAGAGATGTGGATGAAGCGATGCTCCTTTCATGTCTTTAGTGCTTACCATACAAACCTGGGGGGGCAGTGCTGTGATCTGGGGTTGATGCAGTTAATGCTATTTGCCCAAGGAACGAGATATGAATTTTGTTATTTTCTGATGGCACAGGCATACTTTTCCACAAAAAAAATAAAAAATAATAAAAATAATAATAATAAAATAAATTAGGCGCCACGGTGGCCGAGTGGTTAGCACGTTCGCCTCACAGCAAGAAGGTCGCTGGTTCGATCCCCGGCTAGGCCAGTTGGCATTTCTGTGTGGAGTTTGCATGTTCTCCCCGTGGTTGCGTGGGTTTCCTCCGGGTGCTCCGGTTTCCCCCACAGTCCAAAGACATGCGGTACAGGTGAATTTGGTAAGCTAAATTGTCCGTAGTGTATGTGTGTGAATGAGAATGTATGGATGTGTTTCCCAGAGATGGGTTGTGGCTGGAAGGGCATTCGCTGCGTAAAACAAATGCTGGATAAGTTGGCGGTTCATTCCCCTGTGGCGATCCCAGATTAATAAAGGGACTAAGCCGAAAAGAAAATGAATGAATGAATGAATGAATAAAATAAATTAAATTACAATAAATTAAAATGAAAGGATGTACAACTGCAAATAAACTTTAAACTTTAAAAATGTTTAAAACCGTCTAATACTTGTGACTTTTGCTTGTGTTGATTTTTCTTTCCTTGCTTTGTTCACTTGACATTCACATACTGAAGCACACCGTCAGTCTTCCAGGAATGCTTTAATAATGGGGCACATGTTGTAAAGTGTAAATGTACTGTTTTTGCTGCTCTCTGTTCCAGAGTTGTGAAGAATTTTTATATAAATGTGTAAAAATATATACCAAACCAATTCATGTGCACAGAAACTATGCACATATGTGTAGTAAAGCTTACATGCATGTAACCTAATTAATGTGCACATTGATTCATGTACTGTAGGTAATGTTTTTATGTATGTGTGTCTGAGTGCACTGTATGACCATACTACTGTCCTAGATACATTAATTCTTATATAATTTATTTGAGACATTTTAGCACTTAATTGTTTTATTTTATTTTTTATAAAACATATTTTGTTTTTAGATTGATAATAAAGATCTATTCCATCTATTAACAAAAAATATTTACACACTGCACATGTGCATAGCCAAATTCATACGCATGAAACATGTGTGCATTAAAAATGTCTTAACAAAAAACATACAAATTATGTGTAAAATATGTATATTTAAATACGTTTCACCAACAGTTTGCGTATATATTTTCCTGAAATTATGATTTTTTTATTTATTATTTTTGTGTGAATTTGTTCTTGTAGTGTTTGATGTTAAACCACGTAAGGAACTCTTGTTACACTTATTGACCTTCACGGTGTTAAGAACTGAACCACATCGTCAGCTTTCCAGGAATGCTTCAATAATGAGGCACATATTGTAAATCCACTTCCACTACATCAAACATTGTTTACTCCTAATATTTGATTTGCATCCCGCTGTTGCTTTCTGCTCCATAAACGTGGAGTGGAAATTTGATGCAAATGCGGGGAATCTTCAGACTCATTTGTTTGAAGCCCGTCTGTCCTGCATGCGTCTATTGTGCGGCTGAAGGGCTTTGATGTCATCAGGTAATTGCGGAGCTTCGGCTTTAGAGCATCTCTATGGTGACCAGAGCAGCTCTCAATGCTGCCTACAAGTGTCCAAATAGCTGCGTATTATATTTTATGAATAGGGCAGAAAAGGACGCAGCTTAAGCCACAGACATTTCTGAGCACCGCCAGGGGTCCCGGCTAATAAAGCGGCGTGCACCTTGCATTTTGAATGCCAATCCGACGGCGATGGCCAGAGATGAAGCTCTTTGTGATGCTCATCTGAATTACATTTTAGCATTGTAAACCTGCATGTGGACAATTTAAATAGATTAGCATTTCATTAAAGATAATTCGCTGCCAAAGTAAGTCAACATGATAGTTGAAGTTTGATGTTCTGTTTCATTTGTTCATTAATCACAAAACTGGGTTTGTTAAATGTGCTTTAGCAATCCAAGGAATAGAATAAGACACAAATATACTAAATTTAATAAAAAAATGTGTTCCTAATATTCAACAGGCATGTATAAATTATTTTTTTGATGCTTTTTGTATAAATATAACACATATTGTATTTATTATATTTGAAAAAGCACGAGTTTGATCAAGTGATATCAAGTTATCTCTTAAAAAAAAGTAATATTTGTATGTGAATTTAGGCATTGTCTTTAAAAATACATATAATTTATTCATATACTTAATTTTATGCTGTACCTATTTTGGACTGCCTATGCCTACTGAATCATAAATGCAGTATCAAATATCGTGAAATAATTAATACTTAATTAACACACATTTTTTGTGTTTACTCTATACATTTACATGTAACATTTTCTGTATTATTTGTAATTTCAAGTTTTATAATAAACAGATTTTGCGTCTGTACCTTCTTTCTGGTCAACTCTGGCATAAATGCATGAAAATCTGATATGAAAAGCACTGATATAAGACATCCTCCAAGTGATGTCACTTCCTCTGGTGGAAACTCTAAAATATAAAGGCATGTGACTTATTTTTATTAAATTAATTTACACAAAATGTTTAGGATCAACCAATATTAGAATTATTACTTGTCAACTTACATTATGAATAATTAATTATTATTATTGTGCCTCGTTGTGTCTGATTTGTGGTTAGCATATTTAACTAAACAAAATGTCAGCTGTGTTATTATCAACTCTGTTAGTGGTTTAAAAAGTGTAACAATAAGTACAAAAATGTATCCATAATGAAAAAATAATCGTTTTTTTATCATTCCAATATATGGAAAATTATTGAAAAAGGCTTGAAATGTACCCACATTTCTGGAATGAGTCAGTGACTTATCTCGTCCAAAGACTTTTTGTTATGTTTTGGCTGATGAACGTTCTGTGGTTTGTAGTTGTTTGATGAAAAAAAAAAAATCAGCTAAAGCAGTTCCAGGCAGATCTTGACTGCTTTACAGTTCCACATCACCATGCTGAATGATTACAGTCATTTCAGTCTACAACAGGGAAAAAATCAAGTTAAAACAAAACAAACAAAAAAATGCGTAAGAAACTAGTCCCACACACAGAAGCAGTTTGAAGGCAAAAATCTTACAAATGCTTTACAACATTTGTACAGTGTCTTTAAATGTAGTGCTGTAACCGTTGTACCATATATAATCATAATAATTGACTCCGGTCAAACTGAATCAGAAAATAATGCACACCAAAATGTGTAATGCATCTTGACCAGATAACAGCCACTGTTTTTTTTGTTTTTTTTGTAAATATTAATTGCATTGCCTAAATATGCCTTTCTTTAGCTCAGTAGAGCATGGTATTACCAAGGTTTTAGCTTCAATACTCAGATGATTCAAAAACTGATTCAATGTGCGCATTCAATGCTGTGGCTGTTGCTTTAGATAAGGGGTGTCCAGACTTTGTGCTGGAGAACTGGTGTCCTGCAGATTTTAGCTCCAACTTGCCTCAACACACCTGCAAGGATGTTTTATAAAAGCCTTGTAAGAGCTTGATTACCTATCTCAGATGTGTCTGATTGAGAGTGGAACCTAACTTTGCAGTACAATGGCCCTCCTGGATTGAATTTGGGCACCCCTGGTCTATATCTTACATATTGCTTTGTCCTACTGAAACAACCTAGAAACAATATAATGTATATTGTATAAACAAATACAATGTATTTTTTATATTTGATTTATTTTATACTTTTTGTTAAGTAACACATTGTTAAAATTTGCCTTTAATACATGAACCATCACTAAAATAACTAGTTGTGTAATTTTGGCCGAATTAAATTTTCATTACCAGGCCTGGATTAAGAATTCAGAGGCCCCTGGGCACATTGTCTTGTTGGGCCCCCTACCCTATAGTTGAATTAAAAAAATAAGAACAATGTAATATTTTTTAAATCAAATGAATCTATAATGTATTGCCCGTATTTTTTAAATAAATGATGTACAGCACATATATTTATAGCATACAGAGATTTTACTTATTTGAAAAAGATTTAAAGCATACTTTGATAAAACAAACACCAATAAACTTAGTGAAAATTTATGGTTTTTAGTATACTTGTTCGAGCTCACTGAAGCAGTTGTAAAATATATGTTTTAAAGGGTATTCGTTGTAAATACAAATGAGTTATATTAAGATGTCGCTAACATTTAACACCAGGTGGAAAATAACTGTTTATAGAATGTTTAAAATAACTATTTAGATGCTGTTTATGCACATATTAAAAAAAGACTAAACCTTGTTAAATACCCACGAGCCACTTGTGACCTTATATCACATTTTCATTATTTTAATATTTAAACAAAAATATTTCCTTTCTATTAAAAATAAATGTATTTCCGATCTGACATGTAATGGGGAAAAAAGAAGAATGAGTTCATCAGATGCTGGATTCGAACCATTGATCGATCGCGTCAAAATATTTTGCCATGCACTTTAGGAGCTACGCCACTCACTGTGCTATCAATTGCGCTCTTTAGTTATGTTGCTCTGTCAATCAAACAGTCTGGGCGGAAATCGCTTAATTAGCTTATTCCAACTAGGTGCGTTAGTAGCACTTAGCCTAAATAGATACTCCAAAATCAGCATTTTTCCCCTCCTCGCTGGGGCCCCAAGTGCTCACGGGCCCCTGGGCCTGTGCCCATAATGCCCTTTGGTTAATCCGGCCCTGTTCATTACAAAGTATTAAGATTGAATTAAATGCGCAAAATTACAGCATTAAATGCGACAAAATGCTTGTGGAGGGAGAACATGCCATGATTATTCATCAGCTATGTCACCTATGTGCCCCACATTATCCATCTTTTAATGTTCAGACTCAAACCAGTGGCACTTAGGGAAAGCTGACTGAATGTGCTGCAGGCCAGTGGCAGCAAGACCTTCAGCGAGATCTTAACTGGCTCGGTCAGATGTGTGAAAGAAAGCTAATGGAATTACTCATTTAATGGAGACTGTGTAGAGCAGTAGAACTATGTGCAACTCCACATTGACTAAAACCATGAAGAGAAAGTGAAGAAATACCATCAGGCAATTGCAATTCAGCTGTGATGGTACAAATGTTCATAATGCAGCGAAAACACCATTTTTCATAAACCTTCTTTTTTTTATATATATCAAAGGTAAAGAAAACATTAGAAATATACCTTTAAATGTTCCTTTTGTTGCATATTATCAAAATACATCTGTATATTTAATACATATTTTTCAAAATATCTATTTTCTTCTTCAGCTACTAATCTCCCCTTGGGCAGCACTTCCATTTGCCTGAATATGTACAATATTTATTTCTGAAAATTAATAAAAATAGAAAGAGTTTATTTCCATAAACTCCTCTGTAAAAATATTTTACACTAGTATGTCAAACACAATTATACAAATTGGCCTTATTTGAATATCTAAACAACATTTAAAAATAAACCTGTATTGCCAAATAATTGTATTTTTTAATGCAATAAATCAACTTCTGTATAATATGGTGATGTCAGTTATTTAATTTTTAATCATATTTACCTGCAATGCCTTACACTAAAGTGAGACAGTGTAGGAAAAATAATCATATGGTCCGGTCAATTTATTATATTTTTGGCTTTTTTGTAACATGTTTTGCTTTTCAGTCAAAAGAAAACTTCCAAAGTATAATTTGAAGTGTTTACTGTATTTTTGATACATATTTTTAAGGCTTTTTCTCAAAATATTTTTTTTTCTCCTGCTCTAAACCACAAATCTCTGCTTCAGCATCTCTTAAATACGCCATACTTTATAAATGTATTTATATTTATTCTCTGAAGGTGTCTGCAGAGGGATGTGCTTATGCACAGCTTGAATGATTACACAAAACATTTTATTCTAAAAACAGCAGTTCACAGTATTTTCTGAATTATGGAGTGATAAAAAGAGATCCCCAAAATCTCCTCTCTGAAAAACCTTTGACGTTAATGTGATATTTCAAAAAGAAACAAGAATTTCAGATTGTTTTTGTTGCTCGAAATGTATGCAAATTAGCTTATATTATATATTAAACATAGCATTTTAGAAAACCTGTAAAACACACACACACACACACACACTCAAAAAACATTTGGCATTCCTAATGTAATCAATCAACAGGGGAAGCACAGTAATTATGTTTTTTTTTTTGTTGTTGTTCTTACCCTGTATTCACCTGCAATGCCTTGCCTGATAATAAAGTAAAGCTTATAGTATTTCGTTGTAGAGTAAACATGATCTCTTCGGGCCCTGGAGTCAGCAAGCAGGAATGAGGCACACGTGACTTGAGTGACGTTTGTGTGTGATGACTGTATCTCTGAAGAGGTGACTCATGACCAATCACACAATGACATTATTCTGGCCCTCGGCTCGTCTCTATAGAGATGCAAAGAAGACGTAAAGCTGCTATTTTTTGCTATTGCTAATTTTTCTCTGCTGATTATCTTGCTCGGTTCATTTCATCTGAAGCACCATGGAAAAGAAACAGAGAGAGCAACAAGGAAAATTTACATTTCACTAAAGATAGCATTCAAATGTAAAAACGTCTTTCAGATTGCGTCACATTACTCAGTCTGTGTGCAGTTTTCATTAATAGTGCTTTAATCAAACATATAATCTGTGCCATGCGATAACATCAACATTGTGCATGCGTATGTAGCAAAAAAAGGGATACTACACTTAAATATGAAGAAAATAATACATGTCAAAGAAAAAAGAATGAATATAATTTCTTAAATATTCAATAATTCATTCATTTATTTTCTTTTTGGATTAATCTCTATTTCAGAAGTCGCCACAGCGGAATGAACCACAACTATTCCGGCATATGTTTTATGCAGCGGATGCCCTTCCAGCCACAACGCAGTACTTGGAAGCACCCATACACACTCAATCGCATACACACTAATACACTAGTCAATTTTGTTAACCTAATTCACTTATAACACACGACTGTGAGGGAAACCCACATGAACATGGGGAGAACATGCAAACTCCACAAAGAAAAAAGAATGTAAAAGAATGGGCATCACGGTTGCGCAGTGGGTCGCATGATCGCCTCACAGCAAGAAGCTGGCTGGTTCGAGCCTCAGCTGGGTCAGTTGGCATTTCTGTGTCGAGTTTGCATGTTCTCCCTGTGTTCACTTGGTTTTGCTCCTGGTGCTCCGGTTTCCCCGGTTTGTACAAGTGTGAATGAGTATGTATGGATGTTTCCCAGTGATGGGTTGCAGCTGGTATGGCATCCACTGTGTAAAAAACAAAATGCTGCATCAGTTGGCGGTTCATTCCGCTGTGGCGACCCCTGATTAATAAAAGAACTAAGCCAAAAAGAAAATGAATGTGAAAGAGTCAAAGGGTTTATGTTTAAAACCAGCCCTGAAACATAAGCTCAAGTAACTAAGGTAATAATTCACTAAGTGAAGTTTATCTATAAACAAATTTTGAAAGGAATGCTAAATGCTAAGCTGACTAAATTTCCATCATATAATTCTGAAAGTCCGACTGGGAGAAGTCAATGTTTTGCATATTTATTCAAATCTTCAAAAGTCTAATAATTAGACATCAAGACAGACCTAGAATACGTCAGCATCTATCACAAGCAATTTTTTCACTCACTATTACGCACCAAAGTCTAGGGGAAAAAATAATTGGCGTAATAAACG